>MNCI01035111.1:400875-466897 GCA_015680685.1 Gnetum montanum | reverse complement strand
AACTTTCTTTCGTTCTTCTTCTGACGAAGAATCAGTCTTAGAATCCAGAATATCTTTTGAAACTTTGAAAATTTCCAAACTATGAAATTTCTTGGTCATGAACTGAAAATAGTATCTAATTCTTAAGCCTTACAAATAATTGTTGATGTACTAAACATATAAGGCTTATGAACCTAGAGGCTTAATTTTCAGCCCTCCTTCTAGCGCCAAAAGAACTGTTGGCGACCGTTTGGGACGCGACCGCCAACGAGTGTCCTCGAACAGGATTTAGGTGCCTGCTGGTCTCTGGCAACACCAAGGCCCAGATACCTCCAAATAACTCAGTAGTTAATGTGAGTATGTGTGTGTGCTGTTGCGGCGTGCGGTTGTGTGCAATGTAACGATTGCGTGTGTGTGAAATACAAATGACTTACTTTAAGAGATTCAGCCAACTTTATCAAGTACTGTGAGTTATTGAGAGTTTCCTATTTTGTTCAAACTACCTAGTCTATGCGGTCCCTATAATACCTGCTTGTAACAAGTAAAATTTTGCATAAACATTTGAGCACAACTCCGCAAATCTACTCCTAATTTTCCCCAGAGAGAGATATATAGTTCCACAAGAAAACTAGAAATAGAGCAAGATTCAAAGGAAATAGACAGAAAGAAAAGAAAGCAGATTTGTGTGGACCTCAAATATTTAAACAAGGTAAAATGACACGAGTAAACACTTCGCAATAAAGCTATTCCAAATTCAATATCTATGAATTGTTCAAACTTCCAAGACTCAAACAAGCAATATCTTCAAGACAATCCTACTGTACTACCAAAAATTGCTGCGTAAACTACCATGTACGAGACTCCATTTTGGCTAGACAGTAGATGTCAACGATTGCATTTAAACAGAACCTTTAAAAGACTTGACAATTTCTGATTGAAATAACACGGAAAATCACTCTAAAGATAAAAAGAAGCTATTCTGGTCCCATCAAAATACCAAAGATTTTCTGAACCCTCTCGACTACCAAATTGTTCCACGGCGTGACTACAAACAGAGGCTCTCTTCCAACAATCCAATAGCAGTTCCCAAACGTTGCACAATAACGAAATTTACTACTAAAATGCTCTCAAGGCTTTTTGAACACAAGCGCTTCTATGGCAAAATTTTAACAGAAATTCCTATTGGGCAACAAGAACAATAAGAGCAATCTAAAAATCCCAAAATTACTTGCCAAGAATGATACTACCTAAACCACTAGCTAAGCAATTAAAACAAAAAAAAAATGAAATGCATAACTCACAGGACCATGACAAAGAGGCTGAAATCTATACTTTAGCAAGCCATCTTGCAAGCAATCGTTCACAATTTCTTTACAAAGCTCTTCTCAAGACCTCGAGTATGTCTCCAAGTGAAAGCCCAAGTGTGATGTATGAGACCTCCCAAAAGTCTTCTAAGTGATGTATGAAACCGCAATTATTCCCTCCAAAAGTCCTTATCAAAAATGAGATTCCCCTTCCCTTCTTTTCTCTCCTTGAAGCCCTTTTATAGGGTTCAAAGGTAGGTAGGGAAGTTACAATTTTAAAAAAAATCTCAAAATATCTCACCTAACTTTTCTCCCAAGTAACTTGACTAACCAATTAGAAGATTACTTGCCCAACAATCTAGGAGAAAGTTATGTAGTTAGGGAGTTAGGAAGTTATGCATAAAATTAGGAGAATTTTATGTTAACATTAATGTAATGTGACATTAAATGTAATGGGATAATCAATATTGCAAAAATTTTTTATGGGTAGTAACTTATATGTCTTAAAATAATTTTTCATGACTTGGGATAATTGAAGTTTTTAAATCAAGGCTTCATACAATGGGTACTTCATATGATGGATATATATATATTGTTGGTTAATTTATACTCCATCTTAACCATATACTTTGAGCAGTAGAAGTAATCAAATAATTCTTGGTGAAAGCGCCAAAGTTATGTCCTTAAACGATTCTTCTTGTCTTCCCTGTAAATCGCGTAGAGGCTCAATCACAGTTCCATGACAACGGTCTTTCTCTCATTTCTGCACAAAACCTATAAGAACTGACATATGTTTGAATCAAGATTCAAAATGCAGCATCATCCCAAACCGTAGATTCGAACTGCCACTGCACAATAAGGCCTTGCAAAACCGTAACTGACGATCACTGTGGGAGAAGGCTCTGCAACTACATCTGGCTCTGCCGTCGCGTGCTGGAGAAGAAGGGTTTTCTTAAAGAACGACGCGTTGAGCATACTGTCCCAAACAGAGGGTTTTGATTGCCAGAGATTTTTTTTTTTGCCCCCAAAATTGGTTTAGGTCTTCCTGCATTTCTTGTTTTTGTTTGTCTCCACCATTGTCATTGATTACAGGACCAGGGATGAACGTGTTGTGAACCTACAGCCCCTGAAACCGCAGGAACCTTTAGAGCCGTTGCTGCCCGCGCAACTGAAACTGCTACGGCTTGCGACAAAAATAGAATCGGGGCCCGAACAAAATGAGACGTCTTTCTTCATGTATTGTATACAGAGGGTTTCAATTTTTTCTTTGTTGTTTAATCCCTACGTTCTGCCCTCCATTGGCTTCAGTTCTATCTGATTTTCTCCATGTGATTGCTTCCTGAAACCCCTATTAAAATGGCTCATCGGTGTAAGAAGGACCTCCCACCCGCTTCACGAACTTAGGTTTGGCGTCTGACGAGTCGGCAACATAGCTCTGACTGGTACGTGGATGTAGTCCAGAACCAGCAAGCCAAAGGAAACACCCCAATACCATGGCATTCATCTCCATTTTTTTATTTTTTTTCCCAGCAGCGTTAACAATGGGTCTCGGGTCATGTGAATTTTGGTTTTCTACAATACAAAAACCTTTACACCCTTTGATAATTACGAATTCAAAACTAGTTGGACTCTTTAGCCGATTTTTGATAATCCACTACCCACAATGTTGTTTATTTTGCCAATATTAATCAGGTAGTATGCTTTCTTGTGGTAAATAATCCTTCTCTTTTTTATTCCAACCTTCACTCAAGAAAATATCTTAGTACTTTAATTTACTTTCCAAGAAGGCTTAAATCATCAACATTATTTACCAAGCTTTCTTCTCCAAGAATACCCATTACTCACAATACTAAACTGCAAATTTACAACCAGGGATTTTGCTCATATTTTGAACAAAATATTCCAACTGAACAAAATATTCCAACTGCTCCATGTAATGGCCAAATGTGCCAACACTAGCCAGCGTCGACGATGCGATTTCCATGATTTCATGAATCTCACTCTGCCCTTGCTCGGGGGGCTTCATGGGCAGTTGCAGTTACCCTTGCCTATGATTAGACAGCTTTAGGTGTGTGTGCATCAAGCACAAAAAATCATAGTACTCCTTCATCATGAGGCGAAAGAGCCGCTCATTGTCATTCGATGCTAATATTGCTATCACGTACATCGATGCCCCCATTCCCATTTCCATGTCCATCCCCATACCCATGGGCATTGGTGCTACAGTGTTGCCGATGGGTATGGGCATGGGCATCGGTGTCATCGCCACCACCAATGGTAGTAGCCATGGCAACAACAATAGTAACCATTTGTGGTCGTTCGATGTCGTCGCCACCATTGGCGGCGATAGCCATGGCGACGATAGTAGCGACCATTCGTCACGGTTGTTCGATGTTGTTGCCACCATCGGTAGTGACAACCATGGTGACGATAGCAGTGACCATTCATCGTGGTCATTCGATGTCATCACCACCATCGGTGATGACAGCGATGATCATTCGTCATTGTCGTTCGATGTCGTCATCGCCACCGGTGACGACAGCAGCGACCATTCGTCGTCGTTTGATGTTGGAGATAGCGATGTGCCTCCGATGATGCCATTTCTATTTTTGGTCACGGCTGCCTCGGATGATGTCTTGTGGCAATGTTTCTCACATAGGACATGCTTCTTCCCTTTGTAGAAAAACTCGTTGGCGAATTCCCAGCGGTGGTCCCCAACTATCTGACTATAACCCTACAACACCCCAAAAAAAATCAAATTTGTTGATTAGTTTGATCATTCAACACTTTGAAGGGAAATCCAGAGAGGTGACAAGGGAGCATTGAAACTTAAGAATAGAGCATCAGTAATAGTGGTACTACTTACATAGTTGCTGAGCTGATGGATGAAACTGGAGAAGTTGTTGTGGTTGAAGTAGTTTGGAAGGAGATCTCAGGCAAACTCAAGAGGATGCCACACAACGAAGGTGGTGTGGTCTTCTTCCCAAGAGACAATGTGATCCATGGTGGGATCATCCACCAATTGATACATTTTGGTCAGGAATAGCACCATATTCCCCCAAACCACACACACACATCACACTCAACTACAGCCTCCTCCTCCTCCTGGTTGTCTGTATTTATTGAAGGAAAGGGTAGTGCCTATCTTGCTATCAAATCAAAAATGTCTATAGCATGCACGTTGGCTTATATATGGTTCATATTTATTAAAGCGCTACCCCACTAAAGGGCCTATATTTGGACTAGCTAATTTTGAATGGACTGGTTATTGAAGCACTAACCCCAATAAAAAGCTTATATTTGGATTGGCTAATTTTGAATGGAATGTTTATTGAAGCACTACCCCACTAAAAGGCCTATATTTGAACTTGGCTAATTTTGAATGGAATGTTTATTGAAGCACTACCCCCACTAAAGGGCCTATATTTGGACTTGGCTAATTTTGAATGGAATGTTTATTGAAGCACTACCCCCACTAAAGGGCCTATATTTGGACTGGCTAATTTTGAATGGAATGTTTATTGAAGCACTACCCCCACTAAAGAGCCTATATTTGGACTGGAAAATTTTGAATGGAATGTTTATTGAAGCACTATCCCCACTAAAGGGCATATATTTGGAATGGCTAATTTTGAATGGAATGTTTGGGTGCTACAGTACGATAATAAGCCAAGAATGGAATGTTTGGCTGCTACTTTTCTTAAGTGTGGGGGGGGGGGTCGGATCCCAAAAAGAGAATTTTATTAATTAAATGAGATTAAGTACATGATCAACATTTTAACATATTGATGGTTAAAGAGGGAGAAGAACAATGTCAAATGCAGATGTTGAAGGAAAATATCTTGATACATAATCCTTCACAGGGTGTGGGAGTACATTCCAAAGAGCAACCTCATGCTAGAAATCAATAAGAACTGAGTTAATAAGACCAGGGGAACAACAGAGAGCTAAAAATGCTCAAAATTATGATGAGCCTCTCTAATGTAGTAGATCGATATGGGGAAGAGTACATGAATTGGTGTATCTTCTCCAAGGCTACAAACAATAAAACAACTTATTAGTATCCAACTTTAACTTAGAAGTGTGAGATATAATTTGGAAATGCACAAGGCGAAGAATTTGAAATTTTTCCATAATAGTTAAATCGTTAAAGTTAGACGAATTAGTATTCTGGAAAAGAGCAGTGCATCTATGCTTCCATATATAGTAAAGAACGAGGGGCCTAATAACTTCCCAAAGAAACTAAAGGTCAGCAGAGGGGGTGGCCATAAAGCAGAACAAGATATCCTCATGGGAAAACTTGCACAAAGGGAAATATAAATGCACTAGGTGGCATATTTATATAGATGAAACAAATCATTACTTTAATGTGAATGCATTGACGTTGCTAGGCCTATGTCGACGCTAATGCATTTCATCAAACACCTTATCACAAATACCTGTATGATACTTCTATAGAATGTTGCTAATTAATGGTGTCTTAATATCTTATCTTATAATTTAATAAGCATCATGTAGGCGAGACATTGCTAATTTAAGCCATACTTAAAGGCACCTTTATGTTCTACTTAATTTCTATGAACTTATTATATTAGTTAAATTTTTATGTTCTAGTATGATTTGGTACCTACAAATTATGGCAATAAAATGGATGAATCATGTATATGATTTTTAGTCTTTGCAAATGATTAAGTGTTAATTCCAAATTAAAAAATATAGTTAAAAGAAATATTACAAGAATAAAGGTCATCACCTAGAGGCTAAATGTTCATCCTCCCAAGGTAGGATCCTAGGAGGCTAAATATTAGTTATTAATATTTTATTTAAACAATAAAAATAGTAATAAGATTTCAAGGGAAGTCATTTGAAAATCATAGAAATTAAGATGATGCTATGATGGAAATTTGTGACTATGAAGATAGAGTATTGAAAATATTGAAGTAACAATAAATTTAGAACAAGCATGGGTAAAATCAATTCATTCTTGGTTGAATAAAATAAATGTTTCTTCTTGTATAAGTATTATTTTAGAAAATTTAGAAAATAATAATTCACTTTTAAATAAAAACCCATGAGTATTCCTTACTATTTATAAGAAAAAAGTTAGAGTTTTTTAAAAAACATGATGTTATATAGGTAGGTTTACATGATAAAAATTGCATTTTTGACATCCACAACTTTTTAATTTTTTCAAAATATCATGCTCAGTTGATGTTTGAATGTACGAATCATGCAATCAAAAAGATTGAGGCTCTACATTCTTCAGACAAAAAATTCAATGGAAACACTATGTAGGTGAAAATCGTTGTTAAGAGGACAACAGAAAGCGTAGAAGGATCCATTAACATGCATGGCAACAAACAAAACACATTAATCTATGTAACAGTATTTCTTTAATGTGGCCAAATGAAGTGACATGTTGCCGTGTTACAGGAGCAAAACTAACAGATTTGATTTTACTACTTCTAAATGGCAATGGCAACCCCAAATTTTGGGAAACTTAAGTAACTGTAACATCCCTTGGTTTTTACAGATGTGGAAAGAACCAGATGAACTGAACATATAGAAGGGAGATGTATGCATGAAAAAAACACCAAAACCTGAACAATGTTCAATGTTTCAAACTATGACAGGCTGAAATAGGACCTCAAATAAAAATATAATTAGAGCAAAGCAACAAATTTCAGAATTTTGGGAGTTCATTTGGAATGAAACTATGTAGAGGTAGAATTACTAGAGTAGGGAGGGAGCCAGAGTGAGTGCTCGATCTAGCTTAAGAGTCTTAGAAGGTGGCGTCTGATGATGATGCTGCTGAACATTTTGCCTCTTCTTTTTAGCTGACCGAGCCGCAGGAAGAGAAATTACAAATATTTTGGGGGGACTACTACTACTCTTGCTTTTTTTTCCACCACTCTTACAGAACTGTTGCTGCTGCTGGGACTCCAAGACATAACCTCCAAAATGCCAGTGCCATATTTACACAGCCCAGTCGGCGTCGACGATGAGATTTCCACGATTTCACGAACCTCACTTTGCCCTTGCCCAAGGGGCTTCACAGGCAGTTGCAGTTGCCCCTGCCTATGACCAGGCAACTTCAAGTGCATGTGCATCAAGCATAGAATCTCATAGTAGTCTTTCATCATGAGGCAACAGAGCCACTCATTGTCATCTGATGCTGATACTGCTGCTGCAGACACCAATACCCCCATTCCCATTTCCATGTCCATCCCCATACCTATGGGCATTGGTGCTACAGTGTTGCCCATGGGTATGGGCATGGGTGCCGATGTCATTGCCACCACCGACGGCAGTAGCCATGGCAACGACAACAGTGACCATTCGTGGTCGTTTGATGTCGTCACCTCCACCGGCGATGCTAGCCATGGTGATGACAGTAGGGCCAAAGCCCATATGAATAAGCATCTAAGAATAAGCATTCTATGATATGAATGAACTTAGGGGAAAAACCCAATTTAGTCATGGTTTGGATAATGAAGTCCCACTTAATATTATTATAGGCTTTAGCGTAGTCAAGCTTCATCAGGAGGAAATTCTGACCCTTTTTGTCAACCCACTTAAGACCTTCCCAAGCAGCCACCACATTATTTAATATGTATCTTCCTGGGACAAAGCTAGTTTGCTGGGGGAAATAATAAGAGCAAGGATTTTCTTTAATCGCAAAGCCAAACATTTAGTCCAAATTTTGTAAAACACATTAAGTAAGGTGATAGGTCGCCAATTGGAGATACAAGTAGGATCTCCTGATTTAAAGAGAAGACAAATAATCCCTTGGTTTAAGATTGGTCCCAAAGAACCAATAAGTGTAGCCTCTTTGATAACATGAAAGAGATCAAAACCTACCCTATCCCAATGCTTTTGGAAAAATTTGGCTAGAAAACCATCATAACCAAGGGCTTTCTCGGGGCTTAGGTTAAATCAAGCCTATCAAAGCTCAGCTAGAGTAATATCGACTTCTAAAATTGTCAGCATAGAAGAATTAACTAGTCTAGGATAATGTAGAGTGGCAGCCGCAAAGGATGTGGGATCCATAGGAGTAGTGGTGAATAAGGCCTCAAAGTGTTCCTTAAGATAAGAGAGAAGACTATTTTGGTCAGTGAGAATGGATCCATTTATGGAGAGTTTATCTAAAGAGGGTGAAGGGGAGGACCGATTAAGGTACTTAAAGAATTCCTTACAGTGCTCATCTTAAATGTTTAGCCAAGTGAGTCGGCTTTTAATCAAGGCACCTTGTGCCTTATATACTTCCCAATGTTGAAAGGCTATACAAGCTTTGGAAAGCTCCCCTTATAGGTGACTATTGAAGGGATCATCAGTTAGTTTGATCGTAAGGTGCTCAATGGTAGAGCCTATGTTGATGTACTCTTGTCGAGAACAAGAGGCAACTTCCTCACCATAATGACAAGCGAGATTCCTAACTCTACTAGTAGTCCGAAGCAACCATTGGATCTAACCCTTTGGACCTAAGGATCTAGGTTCAACATTCCAAAGGCTAGAAAGAAGTTGTTGGGTGGGAGGAGAAGAGAAACATTGACAATGTAGCCTAAAGAGATGATAATTCCATCGTTGGTGGTCATTATGGATCTACATAGATAAAGTAATGGCGAAATGATTAGATAAGGTTGCATGTTGGTGGACTTTACTAGTAGAAAGGGTCTTCCAAAAAGAAAGAGTGGAGAAATAATATCTATCTAACCAACTATAAATATGAGCCTACCCCTTACAAAGATTGTTCCAAGTGAAGCTGTTTAGAGAGCCACTAGTAGTGTCTGCGATGCTGTCTGAAAATAGAAATATTTCTTTAAATTTTACTAGGCTTGATATTCGTGATGAGGAAGTTGAGAGAAAAAATCCCCAAGCTTATAATGAGAGAATTCCATCATGTTAAAATCACTGCAAAAAATCCAAGGAATAGAAGGGAGGCTATGAGTGAGTTCATGCCACAATCAGGCCCATTCGGTATAGTCATTGGGAGCATAAATAGAACAAACTTCAAAGGGACCATGTGAGGAGGAGAAAAAAACCTAGGCCACTTTGTGACCTAAATCAGACCCATGCTATAGGAGTTTGTCTTTCCAATAGGCTGGAAAAAGAATGGCTGCTCCACCTTTGCCACACTCATGAGAAGTAGTGAGAATAGAAGAATGGGGGAGAAACCAATGAGCTGAAAGAGATAATTGGTCAGCTGAGATCTTGATTTCTTGAAGAAGGAAATCCAAAGTGAGATTTAGACTAGAGAGGAAGTTTCTAGCTCATTTGTGATGAAGCCTATCAGTTAGGCCTCAGACATTCCAAGATAGGAGGTTCATGGAGAAGCTCTAGATGTTATAAGTGATAGGGTAGTAGAAGGATCTGGGTTAGGGATGTCAGTCATCATAGTAGTGGAAAGAATTGCAAAGGAGTTGCTTATATTAATAGTTAAAGCTGGGTTAGTTTTGGGTGAAGGAGAGGAAGGGGGAGTAGTGGTTTTAGATGCTTTGGCCCTTTTCCTTCCCCCTACCATTACAAACTCATTATGGAAAAGTGAATCTTTGACTGATTGTGATTGGATTATTGGTGCCTTGGACCTAGCCTTAATGAGAGAATGGGATTGGGAGACTCTTGCCTTAGAGGGAGTAGATGAGAAAGAAAGGTATGGAGCATTGTTAGAAGTAGAACCAAACTTAATGGGATTAAGTGGTGGGTTAGGTTGAGAAGTGACTATAGGGTTGGATTTGGGAGGATTGGTTTGGGATTTTTTCTTAGCTAGAAAGGGATAGGCAGAAATGTGGTGCTCTGCACGATGGTAGTAGCTACAAGAGTTGGGAAGATAAAAATAGTCTACCTTTTGAGTAAAAAATTTGCCTCCATCTCATAAGGTTAAAGTGGTTTTCTTTTGGGAAATGTCAAGTTCGATATAGTAGCGATGAAAGTTAGCTCTGTTAACCTCAATTCCATGGTCGGAGATGACTCGACCTAAGGTGCTAACTATGTCTCACTCAACAGATGAAAAGATTAAAGGAAGATTAGGTAGCTCTACATAACAAGGGATGATATTAAAGGTTGGTTCCCTGACATTGAAATCAAATTTCCAAGCCTGAGCAATAACTGTAGCCTTACGAGCAGGAAAAATTTGAAGAGAGAGAGCTTTCTCGATGTGAGAAGCCTCAGAAAGTTTAGAGAGGACAAAATTATGAACATAGTAAAGCATGTAAGACCTATATCCTGTAGGTTTGTAAAATATTTTTAATATGAAAATTGATGCTTAATGATCGAGGTAGAAAACCCACTATTTGAAAAAAAATAAAGCGTGCAAAAAAATCTTGAGAAACAGATTCAAAGATGTCATTAGGTAAAAGAAAATCCAAAGATTCTAAGTTGGGAAAACTTCCCTAAAGTGAAGAAGTAGCAATCATTAAGGATTTTTCCATACCCTTGCATGAAGAAAGTTCCACGTCCATTTGAACAGGCTCAACATCGGTAATTTGGCTGTAAAGCACCAGAATCCCAAGTTAAAGATCAACGGTAGAGAAAATGGCAAGCGCTACAAAACAATCTGCCCACATTTGGGGTTTCCTGTACTGCTGATTTTGAGTCTCCAACAACCACACGAAGAGGGGAAACCCTACTTTTCTTAAGTGGAGGCATGCTTTTTAAGTTTCCAAACTGGAAAAGAAAAAAGAACAAAACAAAAACTTATTTCATGTGCAACAAATAAATTTAACATTCTCTAGCACCTTCGTGAACATTTGGGGGCAAGGTCATCAAGCCTCATCTTTCGAGCACTTTCCACTGGTTAGCAGAAAAGAAGAATAAACCTCACAGTCAAGCTTATGATATCATTGCCACAGCTCTAGTAAAGTGGCTTCGACAACAGCTGTAGCTGAGTAGCAGAAGCTTGCTCTGGAGTTTGAAGAGTTGGGGCTTTCAAATCCCCACAAGAGCCCTTGCTCCTGTGACAATGGAGAGACCTAGAGACTAGGAACAAGACAAGGACCTCGGAGGATTTAATCAGCCTATGCCTGTCAACCACAACAAAAAGCTAGGGTTAGGGTTTCGACTGACCAGGTGAGGAAAATGTTAGTGAATGATCCTATTGTTTTGAGCTTGTTTCAGCTGTGTGTTTTTGTTTTGCTTTTAGTTTGACTTGAATTGGTGCTGTTAATTTTGTTTTCTAAGTTGGCCTAAGACAATTTCTCGTCCTGGATTCGGGTTTGGGAATGATTTCTATGTGTATGGATGTTCAACCTGAGCTCCCAGGGTCTGGTTATCTGCGAAACAATCTAAGGTAAGGATAAGGGAGTTGGTTACTTTATTTGAAATTTAGCTTATGTTGTTTCAAAGGAAAGTGATTCTTTCTTGGTAATTTATGTGGAAACTTTGCAGTTCTGTGAAATCAAAGCATAATTCTTGTAACTCTACAGCGTTGGAGATGGTAACGACTTTCCATACAATTTTGAAGAATAGCTGCAAAACATTTTTCATTCCACTATGAAGAAATCATTGCAAAAGGTTAATTTGATTGGTTTTCAATTCTTTTTCTTTTTCTTTCTGCTTATTATTAGGCATTTGCATCCACAACAGTATAATGTTCTAGCCGTTGTTTACATTGAATGCTTAGATGTCCTTTTAATCATAATGTAATTTCTATCAAGCTCCATAGAAATTAAGAAAGTAGAGAAAGGGAATTAGATATCATTCATTTTAATGATAGGATGATAAAATTAGGATCAGTAGAGGCAAAATTGTCTTTGTAATTTTTAGGTCATTTTTTAAACTTCTAGTTTTGAATTTTGATGAGACAAGTTTTGGATTTCCTTTAGGTGACTTCCTATAAATTCATTTAAATCGTCTGCAATAGAAACATTTTAGAATTATATTGAAAATTATAGGTTATGAAATCTAAATGAACTCTCCAATGATTAGTGTTGTATTAGTGTGAGTCAAAAAGCTTTTATTGATGCATGGAAAAATCCATAGGTTAACACTTTTTCCCCATCTAATGTTGACATGCAAAAATGATCATACAGCTATAGTCAAATAGCTCCACTGAAATGAAATTTTTTAGTTTTAGCATTTTGAGTTTGGAAAGGAGAGATTTTTCTTTTATCAATGTTTCTTTTTAGAAACCCTTGTTTATAGTCTACTTTGCTTTTGCATTTCATTTTCCTTAGCCATGTGTTTAATCTTCATTGCAAGTAGTCAACTATAACAATCTCTAAAGGTCTAAAGGTTTTGTGGGTTGAATGCAAATCTGAAATTTCTGATATCTTATGTGTATAGATTATAGCTTTGTGGAAAATCCATTGATTTTCCATTGAAGAGAGAATATCCTTCGTTGTTTGTTTTGTTGTCCCTTCTGGTTTGGTATAGCTTTCTATTGCTATTATCCTCCTGCATTCCATTTTGATACTATTCAATCAGTAAAATTTGGATAAAATAAAGTTATTAGTAAAGATGTTACAGAATGATAGTTGAATGTTGATGTGAAACTATGGAACTCTTTAAAATATTTATTTTATGAACAATTTCCCCATTCACTTCATCACTTGCTATGGTAGCCATCTCTTTGTGCAGTTTCCACCATGAATAGAATAAGATGCTGCAAAGAGCAAAAAAGACTGATATAAGTCTATATGTATGGCATTATGTACTTGCAAGGTGTATAGAATTGCAAAGCATGGAAAAAGTAAAATTGTCTTGTGGTTACAGAAGGGGAAATGGTTAAATTGAAGTGTGTATATATTGATCTATGTGGGAGCATGAAAGAAAATGGAAGAAGTTACTAGGATGACTTAAGCTAACCTACTTGTTGTTTCCAGTGCAACGGATGCTCTAGATGCACGATTAAAGTAGATATGAGGACTTGAAAAATGTTACAAGGAATATGCATTACTTGTAGTTTCTGTAAAAAATAGCTGATTTTGTCTAATGTTGTTTTAACAAATTTCCGTAATAGCTGATTTTGTCTATTGTCGTTTTAACAAATTGCCATTGAAATAATGTTTCATTTGGAATTGGATGTGAATGAGTTTATACTTTTAGAGGACACATTTCTAGTTTGTTACCAGTCACAATGGTTTTGATGTAAGTAGTAATAAGTCAAGAATGAAATGTTTGGCTGCTACACTATGGTAATTTTGAATACTTCACCATGCCAGGTGTCTATGCCTTTGAAGTTGAAAAATGGTTGGTAATACAAGTTCATCTCTAAAGTAGTAAATATTCAAGTGAAAATAAGGATAATCATTATGACATTAGCTATGTTAGAATCATTTAAAAGTGGTTATTTTGTTTTACTTAATTTTAAGAAATCAAAGCTATGTTGGAATCATTTGAAAGTGGTTATTTTGTTTTACTTCATTTTAAGAAATCAAAAAATTTTCTATAGAAATTATTGCTGACTTGTTCTCTAGTAATATTTTGATTGGCATTTTTCAGTATTGGAATGTAGCTAAGCGGTGGAGCTCTTATAAATTATTTAGTCTATACTTGATATCTTGATGGGAAAAACAAGCTAATTATTGAAAATACTTTTCTAAAGTAAAAGAATAGGAATTGCTAAGGTTTTTAAGCTCAATATACAATTTATTATTCCAAGAGTGATGGAAAAGGCATTACTAAGATTTTAAAACTTAACACAATTTATTATTGAAGTGATAGATAAGTGTGATGGGAAGGTGCATATTTCTTAAGATGGGTTTGAACATTGGCTTCTTGTGCATCCTTTTTTTGATGAACATTGAACTTCTAGGAGATACTCTTTTAGCCAGTTTATTATTGCATGTAGATTTTTAAATCAATTTTACATTCATTTTATCAATGTTGATTAGGAGATAGTAATGTATGCTTTAAAAAACTGCAAATGGATTATGGGGATTGATTGAACTTGATGATTGGGGCTTGGGGCTTGGAAGGTTTCCATGTATTAATGGCAAGTATGTGATAATAAAATAGTGATCAAGGTCCATTGTCTAAATATTTTGTGCTGTTTTGTTTAATGATCTCTCTCCTTGAAAACTATAAGTTTCTACTAATGGTAGATTATTATTTAACATTTCATAGGATTGGTTTTGAAGGAAATTTTGGATCTTTGGTTAAAGATTGTATTAATCTTTATCAATGCTTGAAAGATTTGGATTATATTTTTTCATATCTTGCATTTCTTTTGGGCCTTTATGATTTAGTTGATAGACTTTATTTGGTTATCATTTATTTTTACTTACTAGGCAAGGTTCACATAAAGAAAATATCCACCCAAAGAAAGGGTACAAGTACAACATGTGATGAAAACAAGCACTTACAATGCACAATAATAGCAAATTGTTAGAATTTTTGTAGATGTTATAGTGACTTAAATCTTCAACCTAAACATGTGCATGAGAGGAAAACAAAGGTTGAACTACTTCTCAAGTATAAAATTGACATTTTAACACCTTTAAGTTGGTGCCCTCCTATAGTGTTATTATGCAAACACTAGCATTGTGAATTCGCATGTGCATGTGATTTTAGCATGTACATTTGTGTAAGCACACTTCACATGTGGGTTGAAACTCTTTGCATTTGTCGTTAAAATGTGTTTTATTGTGGTTTTGCACTCTCCATGTGGGGTAGGAGTTGGGGGTGTTAAAACTTTGATTTCCATGTGAGGAGTTAGCTATCCTAGGTGATAGTGGGACACTCAAAACTTGTTATTTGTAGCTTTTCCTATTGTTTGGTTGAGAGTTATGGGAACTTCCTTGTATTGGTAGGTGTCCTTTCCAAAGGCATGACTAGCTAAGTAGCTAGGTGGAATCAATGAAATTAGATGGACTAGTATTGGATTACGAAATTTTAATATCTTTACTTGGATTTTAATAGTTACCAGTTTTGTATTTTTATAAAAATATCTTGCATTTAAAGAGGTTTTTTATGAAATAAAATTTTAGTTGCAAAACAAAAATTAAGAAGTGGAAGGAATTCAAAAAATTATTCTAAGAGTAATATGTGATCAATAGATTCTTTAGGTTTTTGAATGAAATCAAATTGATATGAGGGAATTAATATGATGATGTAGAAAATCAAGAAGACAAATATAGGAAATTAAGAAACAAATACTGTTTACGTTATGCCATGGTTCAATGTAAAGATGTTGATAATGTGTAGGAATAAATTTTTAATTGATGACCTAACACCTTAATATGAGATTTCATGTTATTGTATGAAGATGAGCTCATTTAAAATTTTTTGCATTTGAGCACCATAAGATGTTGAGCTTGTTCAATGAAGCAATGCAAGTAACATTACATATAAAATAAAAAATTGAAGAGAAATATTATAAAAGAGTGCATTTATTTACTATGTTCCAAAAGCTTTATGTTGATATAGTGGGTAAGAAGAAAAAAAAGTATACCTAAGTAAATAATTCCAGTTGGATCATTTCAATTTATACATAATTAAGGTAAGAGCTTTATGAAGGGTGTGGGATGGTTGCATTGTCATGAGTTATCTAGTTAGTGAAGGATGAGCTAGGTTTTATGTTCTAATTATAATATTTACTTAAAAAATTTGCTTTTGTATATCAATTAACTTTTCTTGGACCTTGTCTAGTGGAATAAGCATTGAGGCTTTGGGTGATGATCCTATGAAAATTTATTGATGTTATTATTTTTATGGTCAACTTGGTTATAAGATCTACATTTAAGCTTGGGTGTAGCCAATTTAAAGAGGTTAGGCTTTGTTTGTCCATTGCCTTCCTAGGACTTTGCCTTGGTGGGAAGAGCATTGAGCTTTTGGGTGATGATCCTTATTGATAAAACATTTGATGTCAACAATTACAATATTGTATCTATGATATTGTTAAATATACAATGTAGTGGGCCATGGTCATGCCTATAAATACAAATCCATTGTTGTGTTAAGGAAGATGTTTTTTTGCTAACCCTTAATGAAATTTTTACAATTTGTTTTCTTTAACTTAGTTGTGAATGTTCACAGTGTGGTGAATTATAGTTGTATAGCCTCTTTATTTAAGTGGATTGTTCTTGACACAATTCATAACTAGTAATAAAGTTTGAGATTGTTCTTCATTATTGCAACATTTTACATAGAATAGATTTACGTTCATTTGCCATTTACTTTTATGTTGTTTACAATTTTCTAAATCATTTACTATTCCAATGTTTATTAATATGGGCAGAATAAGTATGATTAGTTTGAAGTGTAAAGTGTAGTTATTTGGTAACCTAGTACATATAAATTTAAACATTAATAAAGTACTAGGGCCACCACCATTCTTCTAGCCTCTCTAGCTTAAGAGCAAGGGGGGTTAGTAATGTTGATTATAAAATAAACCAAAGTAAAAGTAAAAGAATATAAAAATAGAGGGGGTGTTCAAACCCCAAAATGATTTTAATATACATATATTCAAAGATATATAACTCAACATTGCCCATCAAAATCGAATCCATGACTTGAAGTTTTTATGTTAAAAGTCTTACCATTAGGTTAACACTTCATTGTTCAAGAATATAAAAATACCAAAGTATGATGTGTATAGCTGATGAGTGGCGAGGTACCCCTACACTCAACCATACGAATACGAGTGTCTCAAGCGTGATCTGGTTGAACTCCAAGGACTAAGTGCTTACGTGCCCAAATGGAACACTTAAGATTAATCAATCATTATCCTCCCAAACTTACTTGTATTGTCATGGTTGTATGGTTAAGTAAGTTCGAGTTTTGTGATTTTTATAACTTTTATCTTTTTAACACCTATGCTAAGAGGGAAGGGTGAAGAGAACTAAATGACTAACTTTCATTAACTATTCACTAACTAAGTTCTAAGTATCCTAGCATCAGTATTCGTTCCCACTTGTCGTGCACACCCTGAACTAGTACAACACTACTAGGATTACCAAACGCTACTTGTTACTGGGTTACCAAGTGTTACACACGTGCTCGAAGCAGTCGTACTGAATGCACTTAACTAGGAGAGTCAAGGGTTAAGAGAGATTAATTATCTAGGAAATAAATTAAACATTTAACAATAATTAAATCCTATTTAGCTTAGTCCACATGCTGCAAGGTTTATCAGAAAGTTCGTCTTTATTTCCATACATAAATGTGTGCTTAGGTACAATTTGCTCAAGCAAAGATCCGTTCACTTTGAGACTCCTACTACGGGCACATGGAAATTATTCTAACTCTGGAATGGTAAAACTGCTATAGTTTGGCTAAGGGACTAACTCTAGATGAGTGAAAAAGGGAAAGTTGCATCTTATTTATAAATATGGTGGTGGGCTACGATATCACATACATGATATTGCAGGGGCTGACGCGATATCGTGGCTCATCATACCCCCATGACTGAATGAAAACCCATCCTCAAGTTCCGTGCAAAATATTGATAAGGTATGGGATTATTGACTTGAATGATACTAATGGTGAATGGGGTGACATGTGAACGGATCATCATTACAATACATGACAAAATTAGTGTTCATGACAACAAGAGTGAACACTATACACATTTGACATCCAACCTTATTTGGCAGCTGAGAGAGAAGAGAGAAGAGTTAGAGAAAAGAAAAAGTTTGTTGCTGCCAACGCCAAGATTGCGCTTTTTGTTGTTCATCCATAAGCACGTCATCAATCTTGTTCCTTGCATAACTACTTTAGCACCAGTCCATTCCACGTGTTTCCTCTAGATCCAATCCATTGGTGTATGATTGCCATCTGCACACACAACACAATCTGATATTAGTAAGGGTAAATGAATCACAATGCAGTTGATACCTTGCCTCGGTGTAAGGTCCATTGGCTGAGTTATGATATGGCTAATGTAGATCTAGAGATATCATACTGGTGACTACCAGAGATGTAGGGGTTAAGAGAAATCGAAAAAATTGGACCAGGACTCCCATGACTAAGAGTGAACCTTCGATAGCGAGAGAATGGAAAAAGAGAAGGAATAAGAAAGATGGAGAAAAAGAAACAACAACAATGCTGATAAAATGGATGTCAAAGATGGAGATGAACAAAATAAATGGTGATTGTTGAAATGTTTAAGGGAAAGAAATTAACGGATGCACCAAATAGGAATGTCAGTGGGTCCTCCCCAAAGCAAGCTCATGCCCTTAATGCCCTGACAATCCCACATTCAAAGAGTCTGTAGGCGCTAGAAATGTCATTTGGAAGTAAGAGTTAAAGTCTTAACCACAAGAATTTACCAAAAAGAAAACAATGCATCAACCAAAATATAGACTATTGATACAATCGGAAATGAGGTGAAAAATGGAGAAAGAAAGGTGGAAAGAAGAGAATGAAATGGAGTCTCAAGAATAAGGTGGTATACAGCCCCTTGTGTATTAATGGTTAATGTGACTTAGTAGATCTTATTCCAAATGTAGCCTCAAATAATCCACATCCAGTGACTTTGCATTAATACACATGGCCCATCCATCCACTTGAAGTAATGAGGGTGCTTCCGCCAAAAAGTCACCACCATTCTGACGAAACGAGAAAGGAGAAAGTAGGAAGCGAGGAAGGGCCTTAGTTAGAGGGAAAATTTTTATTTAGTTCTATAACTAGTGCTTGTAGCCTAGATGGTTATTTTTTTAAGGGATGTGCTTTGAATTCTCACTATTTTTTTTTCGTGTGAGAACCACACCATGTAAAGACTTATTAGTTTTATTAGCTTAGCTTCCTGATAATGGAGCAACGTTGGAATGGTACGGAAGACCCAAGAAGAAAACATCCAAGCATCCAAGAGAATAGCCAACACAAATGCATCAAGTTCCCTTGAAGTCACATCCTTTTCAGTCCTTAAGTCCTTCCTTAGTTTGAGAAATGCCCAGTCACTGATTCGTTGATAGTTCTTATTATTGAGAAAGGGACTGTACAGTTCCAAGCCAAGAGAGATCATAGAGATTTATGGATGCATGGATGACGTGGACTGATTGCCTGTTATATCAAAAGAACCATACCAAAGTATCAACATCATAACTCAAAGGTAAAAACAAAACATTAGCAATCAATGGAATACAGTTCATACCATCTTCGGAGCACTTATTAAGTGACAAACTTAACAAAACAGAAATGAANATGAACAATGTTGCAAAAAAAAATAAGAAAAGTTAAAGAAATTTGTAAAACAAAAATGTGTAAAACAAAAACTTAAAAAGAAACTGAGGGCTTTGATTGATCAGCATAGGTGGCCATCTTCCCCATGACTGAGTTGAAAGGAGAAGATCCAAAATAATGAGTGAGGTCATCCTTTCTCTGATGTGCTATGTGCATATACCGTTCTAGGTTCATGATAAGGTTTGGTTTGTTGCACATAGACTAGTATTCTCCTATCGGAGTACTCGTTTGAATTTTTTAGGAGTTTCCAACTTTCCCCAATTTGTGTTTTCAGGTTAAGGGTTGGAATTTGGCGACACTCATACTCTAGTGCATCCATGCTTTTGACGTGTGTGCACGTTGTTCCCTCAATTAGTTCCATGCATATTGGTGAGTTGCTCTCTTGACTAGCTATCAACCACAGGGTGTTTTCTTGTTGTGTGGTTGCTACATACAGGCACCTTTGTATGCTATCCTCTAGTGCACACTGGTTGCATGTAGGCAATGCTCAACACTCCTATACGCAATCACACCCTATATCACAGTATGTGATGTATGGAACTTTCTTCTTATCGATCTTCCCATGAGTGTTTTCCTTAGATATTTCTAGGGAAAGATCGTGGATTCCTAAGCATGCATTCACTGTACTTAGCCATGCCCTTCCCATTATTATTGGGAAGTCCCCTTTGTCATTATTTACTTGTATCACTAGGAAATTAGCTGGGTATGACCAACCACACACTGTGGTAACGATGTCCTCCACAAGTCCCAAGGGAACAGTGATGGACTAGTCAACCAGCTCTAAGTGAATATTGCTCTTCTTTAGTGGAGGCAGGTTCTAGGTGTTATACATCTCTTGTGATATTAAGTTGACTCTGGAACTTGAGTCTAGAAGAGCTTTACATGGTTCATTCCCAGTGACTTGGAAATATATTAAAGGACTTTTAGGGTCAGCAAATTTCTTGGGAATGTGGCCCTTCTTAATCCAGTTAGTGACGGTATGTGTTAACATAACCGTGTGTGTTGAGCTCTATTTTTGGTTTGAAGAGAGCTCTGAAGCATTATTTGATGAAGAGGTGATAAGAGGCTCAACCGCTTGTGGTTGTGAGAGCTTGTTTGGACTCTTGGTTTTGAAAAAAGTTCTTTTCTTTGTGTGGTTGTCAGAACTAGCAGCGAGTTGAAGGTTTATAGCTCTCGTAGCATTGCGTTGCTACAGTTGAGTGGGAAGTTCCCCTTGCATTGCTAGAGTGGGTGGTAATGGAGCTATCGATGTGAGAGCTGCGGATGGATTCAGAGGATGGTATGTATGTGGTGTGTCTCTTCCAGGAGAAGGAGTTCTATAATACTCCCAAGCCTGGTAGTGACGTTGTGGTGTCGCATGACCAATAGAGTCACGTGGAGAGATTGGCTGCTGCACGTAGTAGCCATATGGATTTGGTTGTTGGTAAGGGTATTGTTGCCATGGTGGTGGCATCCCCCATGATTGTGGGTATTGCCACTGCTGGTGTTGCTCAATAGGTTGTGGCGGAGTTCCACTTGGATAATACGTTAATGGTTGGTGGAAGTGCCTTGGGTTACCTTGGGGATAAGGTAATCATCGAGGTGCTTGTCGTTTGTTATGTCATGGGTTAAGTGCATACATCCCAGACTCTTGCAGATGTGAGATTATTGGGAAACATCCCTTAGGATGGTCATACTGGCATATCTCACATCCACTGTCATTGTTTATATTAGAATCCACATCCTCTTCGGTGATGGCCATTTTACCCTTACCTTTGTTACGTGCATGGTCCAAATCCCTCTTCTTCTTTTTATCATAGTCACTACTTCGCTTCTTAGACTCCTCTACAATTTTGAGAACAGTTTCAAATCTGCTATCTAAGGGGTCCCACATTTGATCTACCTTTTCTGACACTTCTACTGTTAATTTTTAGAGTAGAAAGGATTTCCTACTCACCATCTCCTCGAGTGGTGACTCTTCCTCCTTCTCACAGAATCTTACTCCTCTTTTTCAGAGGGAAGGATTGCGATTGTACTCTTCCACACTTTCTCTCTCTTATGTAGCTCTCCTTATTCCTTAGCTACTTGCTCCAACAATCTATGGACTTGATGGGACATAAGCTTTAATAATCTCCCTTGGGCATACATCCCAAGGGTTCTCCTAGTTTCATGCCTAAGTCCATCTACGAGATGGCGTAGTTGATCCTGCTGCGAGTAACCATGGCCTGGGCAGTGATGTAACAGTGCATAATATCAGCCCATGGTAGCATCCAAGGGTTCATGAGTTCCCTGCTTCCATCCTTGGATTTTCTTTCGCAGGTTGGACACTCAGGAGTATGTTTGATACTTATCGTTAAACAATTCTAGCATCGTACTCCACCTTCGAATGGATTCCGATTCTAAGAACTGGTACCAACCTTCTACTTCTTTCATCAGTGTGCTTGGGAACAACTTTAATTTTTTCCACTTGTTCTCAATGTTCTGCAAGGCACATGCATCATGAAATGCTTGTAAGTGGTTCTGAGGATTAGCGTTGTATCCCCCCTCAAATCGTGGGATATTATTCATGTCTAATCTCTTGATCCTGCTATCTTTCTGGTGCCTTGTAGGAATTCTTACAGCCTCTGTGATGTCTAACATGCTTCGGGTTACAAGTAGGGGTTCTTCGTGATCATTTCTTTCATAGCATTTGTGATGCCTACGCAGTTCCCTACTTTCCCTTCTTCCATGCCATGATTCTGTAGAGTGCCCTCGTCCTCGCTCTCGACTCTCTCGTCGAGGTTTCCCACTCTATTTACCTTTATCCTCATGGTTAGGTTCCTTATGACTACGTCTTATTATCGAAGGAGAGGGTGAATGTGATGATGAAGGTGAAGAAGAAGAAGAACCATCGCCATGATGATGTTTGCTACCTTCTCTTTTGTGGTCTCAGCTCCAATCGTGATGACGATCAAAATGCTCATCCTTATCATGTGTTTGTGTTCCCTCGTTGAACACTTGGTGTTCGTGGGGATTAGAACTAGGGTTTTGAATCGGCGAGTGAAGGTTCTGATACATCTCTTGACACTGTGTTATGACAATAATTATTCAATGTCCAACCAATACATACCCATAATAATTCCCCCAAAAAAGTTCATACCTTGACCCAACATTATGATTATAATTATTTATTTTCCATGACAAAGTCCAGTGATTTGGTAGTTGGCCTCTCAGCCAAAATTATCAATTAATCATGGAGAGTTTAAATTAGTTATCCATAAATATAAATAAATGGGCATGGCCTTCTTGATCAAAAATGTGATGTTTTACATAAATAAATATGTTTGCATAAGTTAAAAAGAAAAAAGTGATATCAAATAAGTACCAAGAAGAATAAGATAAGAAGCATATCAAAAACAAGAGAGTTTCCATGCTAAAAATAGTACTAAACTTCAATGAAATCTANGGAATACAGTAAAAACTGATATTTTAACATTTAGAAACAAAAAAAAAAAAACCGTTCTAGAGTTCTTGCAAACTGGGATTCAACTTGCAGTTCCCTATGAATTTAGTCACAATTTCCTTGTTGTTTCCAACAAATATAGGCAATTAACTAGAACGTACAATATGTTGTTGTGTATTGAATATAGAGTTTTAATTTGTTGGGAAAGAAATTGCTGTACAATATGTAACTCATTAATTTCCTAGGAATTTAATATAAAAAATTTCATCTAGTTAAGCAATCTCCTATGTATATTTCTGGAATATACATATTCTACATCTAGGAAAGAGCAAGTTCGAATTAAAATAATACTTGAAATCTTGATTAAGGATCATAAATCTTGAAATAATACTTGAAATCTTGTCTCCAGGTTGTGCAGCAATTACTGAAATATATATAAAGCCAGACTAAAGATTTATAAACCATACAAGTAATGATAAACCAAGGATACAAGAAGTTGTATTTGTTAAAGAAAAAAAAAACACACACANTTAATTAGCTATGGCTTCACCTATGCAAAACAAATCCACAGACCAAGAGTAAGTCACTACAAACTATAAAGCAACAACCTTGAGAAGATAATGACTTTGTTCATCAGCAAAAAAATGTTTCATCTCTTTCTAGTAGTTGTATAATCTTGTCATAAATTTTCTGAAAATGCCTCTCCATTTCTGTAAAATATTGCATACCATTATGCTTATTGACATGGAGAAAGCTATCCTGGATCTAAAATTAATACAAAACCTATGGACGATAACAACATAGAAGAAACCAACTAATCAAATTTAGGATCAGCATACAGAACAACACCACCAAAGTAACAGAATATGAATTCTCTACTGATAGAAGAAGCCAAATGATCATATTTACAATTTAATAATCTATTTGGCACCCATATACCTTTTTTAAATATTTTATGATTTGTCTCTTTTTCAATTGATGTAATGTTAATCTATCAACTGTGATTTTGTGAAAAATCTTAAATCATAATCTCTCTATATTTGTTTCCTTTTCCTAGAACATTATTACTGATACAAATTGCTATTGGCACAGTTTTGGGAGGAAGGAACAGGAAGGTTTTCCCTTGATGGCTCTATTTTTCTTGCTTTTAGTTGGAACCTTTATTGAAGTAAGGCTCCACAGTGTTCTCTCATAGAAAAAATTACACAATGTAGCTAAATCACATTAAATATAGATGTATTTTGATATTTCTTGTACTCTATTTTTTTTACTGGTTTCAAGTAACTGTAATTTTTCTTGGTCTCTTACAACTAAAATGAATGCAAGGTCTAGTGCTCCACTTTACTTGTGAAAAAACTGATTTATTGTAGCAGTCTCTCTTTACTATTGCATTGGAGCTTGAGTAGCTGAATGAAACTACCAGATTTACATAACAATAAAAAGCCAATCTTGTTGGAAGGAATTGGATCATCCACTTAAAGAATATACAACAATCAGCAGAATTGGAATATCATAATCTGAATTGGAATTGGAGCAGGGAGGCAGCCAGAGTGAGTGCCCGGTCAAGCTTAAGAGTCTTAGAAGGTGGCATCTGATGATGATGCTGCTGCACATTTTGCCTCTTCTTTCCAACTGATTGAGCCGCAGGGAGAGCAATTACAAATATTTTGGGGGGACTACTCCTGCTCCTACTTTTTTTTCCACCGCTGTTATAGAACTGCTGCTGCTGCTCGGACTCCAAGACGGAACCCCCAAAATGCCAGCGCCAGTGCCATATTTGCACAGCCTAGCCGGCGTCGACAATGAGATTTCCACGATTTCATGAACCTCACTCTACCCTTTCCTGGGGGGCTTCACAGGCAGTTGTAGTTGCCCCTGCCTATGACCGGGCAGCTTTAGGTGCGTGTGCATCAAGCACAGAAATTCATGGTACTCCTTCATCATGAGGTGACAGAGCTACTCATTGTCATCTGATGCCGATACTGCTGTCACGGACATTGATTCCCCCATTCCCATTTCCATGTCCATCCCCATACCCATGGGCATTAGTGCTACAATGTTTTCCATGGGTATGGGCATAGGCGCTGGTGTCGTCGCCACCACCGATGACAACAGCAGCAACCATTTGTTGTCGTTCGATGTCATCTCAAACACCGGCGGCAGTAGCCATGGCGACGACAGTAGCGAGCATTTATCGTGATCGTTGGATGTTGTTGTCACCATTGATGACAACAGCAACTACCATTTGTCGTTGTCATTCGATGTCGTTGTTGCCACCGGTGACTACAGCAGTGACCATTCGTCATGGTTGTTCGATGTTGTTGTCGCCACCGATGACGACAGCAATGACCATTCGTTGTGGTCGTTCGATGTTGTCCCCATCATCGGTGATGACAGTAGTGACCATTCGTCCTGGCCGTTCGATGTTGTCACCACCGGTGACGACAGCAGCGACCATTCGTCGTCATTCAATGTTGGTGATAGCGATGTGCCTTCAATGACGTCGTTTCCATTTTTGGTCATGGCTGCCTCGGACGACGTCTTGTGGTAATGTATCTTGCACAAGAGATGCTTCTTCCCTTTGCAGCAAAAATCGTTGGCAAATTCCCAGCCATTGTCCCCAATTATCTGACCGAAACCCTACAACACCCCAAAAACAAACCAAATCTGTTGATTGGTTTGCTCATTCAACACTTTGAAGGGCAATCCAGCGAGGTGACAAGGGAGCACTGAAACTTAAAAATAGAGCATCAGTAATAGTGGTGCTACTTGCATAGTTGCTGAGCTGATCGACAAAACTGGAGAAATTATTATGGTTGAAGTAGTTTGGAAGGAGATCTCGGGCGAACTTAAGAGGACACCACACAACGAAGGTGGTGTGGTCTTCTCCCCAGGAGACAATGTGATCCGTGGTGAGATCATCCACCAACTGATACATCTTAGTTAGGAATCGTGCCATATTCCCCCAAACCACACACACACATGACACTACAGCCTCGTCCTCCTCCTGATCGTCTGTATTTATTAAAGGAAAGTAGAGTGCCTATCTTACTGTCAAATTAAAAATGTCTATAGCATGCATGTTGGCTTATATATGGTTCGTATTTATTAAAGAACTACCCCACTAAAGGGCCTATATTTAGATTGGTTAATTTTGAATGAAATATTTATTAAAGCACTACCCCCATTAAAGGGCCTATATTTGGATTGGGTAATTTTGAATGGAATATTTATTAAAGCACTATCCCTATTAAAGGGCCTATATTTGGACTGGCTAATTTTGAATGGAATATTTATTAAAGCACTACCCCCATTAAAGAGCCTATATTTGGATTGGCTAATTTTGAACGGAATATTTATTAAAGCACTACCCCTATTAAAGGGCCTATATTTGGATTAGCTAATTTTGAATGAAATATTTATTAAAGCACTACCCCCACTAGAGGGCCTATATTTGGATTGGCTAATTTTGAATGAAATATTTATTGAAGCACTACCCCCACTAAAGGGCCTATATTTGGACTGGCTAATTTTGAATGGAATATTTATTGAAGCACTACCCCCACGAAAGGGCCTATATTTGGAATGACTAATTTTGAATGAAATGTTTATTTAAGCACTACCCCCACTAAAGGGCCTATATTTGGAATGGCTAATTTTGAATAAAATGTTTATTGAAGCACTACCCCCACTAAAGAGCCTATATTTGGACTCGCTAATTTTGAATGGAATGTTTATTGAAGCACTATCCCCACTAAAGGACCTATATTTGGAATGGCTAATTTTGAAAGGAATGTTTGGGCACTACAATACGGTAATAAGCCAAGAATGGAATGTTTGGCTGTAACAACGTTGTCCCTGAGGATGTTGTTTGACACCCCAAGAGTTTCCCAAGTAGATTCTGAATCGGGACAAAACTCAAGAGGAATACGCCTCAACAATCAACAATCTTGAAACACATGCCAACAAACAATGTGTTAGTGTTAGCATGTATCCTTAGCAGTGTTTCATAAACAATATTCGTGATACGCTAACAAGCTAGATAGCACTCCCTTGCTCCACTCACGTGGACACCACAGGGACTACCAGTTGAACCCTCCAGATTCATCACTGCATGCTGGTAGTTGGTGTCACACTCCAAGGAGTGCACGCAACATCCCATAGCACATCCCATGACACACCTAGTAAAAAATACCCCAATGTAGAGTTGAAGTACGCAACCCTCCTAGGCAAGGTCCTACCGAGTAGGGTAATGAGGTAGGTCGTAGCCTCCTCTTACTAATGCATGGAACTACCATGCCAGTATGGTTCCGAAGATACAAAGAACGGAGGACCCCTTGTGCCCCCATGGCCCTCGAACCATGGGGGAGGTAGCAGGCCACCACCAACCCTATTATCTCTCTCACAATCCTCCCCCGCTTAAAATGAGCAACGACCTTGGAGCATGGCCTGGGTAACCCGCAAGGCTCCTACATCAAAATCAAGGGAGGATTTTGTCAATTCCGAGGAAGTATGCCCATGCTATTCTGAGTCAAATTCGAAGAGATCTTTGGTTCTGGAAGGTCCAACTACTAGGGCCTAAGGCCATAAAGCATTTTCATTGAACTCAATCGTCTTCCTAGGATCCAAACTCATCCTAGCATTTGACACCCAAGTCAAGAGCAACACTCCTCAAGACTTGGACTGTTCATCCTTCCATACCTAGCCTAAAATGCCAAGCTATGGAAGGACCTCAAGTGGTCTATCATTGCAACATGATAGAATGCACCGACCTAGGGATCCATGAGTTCTAGGGCATTCCTTGACTCGTTTGATCCAAAGATCCAGGGGTCTCAAGTTCAGCACTCTTTGAATCTTAGGCCCCATTGCCTATAGATCACTTTGAATGGCTCCAGGTACCTTCCTCCCCTGTTTGAGTCCGACTCCCATAGGAATTCACTCTCGAATCATATAAGGCACCACATGTCCCGCCTCTTCTTATTGTCTTTTTTTTTTCTCACATGGGAGGTTTCTCCATCCATCATCGAAGCAACTAAGATGGGAGGTTGATTGATTGCTCCCTACAAAAGTCTAGGATCAAGTTTTCCTGGGACCTCAAGTGCTCTAGTGTTTCCTAGCTATCATCTGAGTTAGGATGATGTTTCCAGTGGATGAGGAACTCCACTTTCAAATCTGCCCCATGGCCAATGGTTTGAAAGTTCCGGATGTAATCTGCTCTCTTCCCTTGTATAGATTGTATACAAGGTCGCTCTTGGATAGAGAGGCTTCTCTCTGGATATGGGAACCCATCCGGTAATGGCTTCAGCATGTTGACATGAAAAACTGGATGGACTCGGTCCATATTGATCGATAGTTGAAGCTTATATGTCACAGGGCTAATTTTATCGATGATCTGGAAGGGACCATCATACTTCTTCATTAGCTTGGAGGTAGTTTCCTATTTTGGTTTAAACTAACATGGGTCTAACTTCAAGAGGATCCAATCTCCCACCTTGAATTCATGAGGCTAGCTTTTTCGATCAGCATACTTTTTCATTCGTTGCATTGCCATCTCTAGATGATACTTTACTATATCAACATTTTCAAACCACCTCTTCAAGAATTCATCCGCTGAGGGATGTCGACCCTGCAAAGAGGGAGAGACCATATGAGGGGTAATGGGCTACCTTCCCATTACTAGTTTTGCAAAAGAAAACCCAGTAGCTAAGGACTTCTAGATGTTATAGCTTAGCTGGGAAATCCCTATAGAAATGGCTAGTTCTTTCGATCACTATGAACATAGTGACGAAGGTACTCTTCAAGTACCCGATTCATCTATTCTGTCTACCCATCGGTCTACGAATGAAAGCTTGTTAAAAATTTGAGGGTGGTACCCATCATTCCAAATAGTGCTCGCCAGAAAGCACTTGTGAAGCATGGATCTCGATCTGAAATGATGCTCATGGGTAACCCAAAATATCGAACCACCATGTTAAAATAGTATGCTTCTGTATCCTCAGCTAAGCACTGTGATGGATAGGGAATGAATATGAAAAATTTAGAGAATTTTTCCACCACAACAATGATGCTGCTTAAGCCCTGAATATTCAACAATCCTGTGATGAAGTCCATAAACACTGTAGCCCATGGAAATGGAGGAATTTCCAAGGGTAGCAGAAGACCACCTGGACACTCCATAGACCCCTTATCCTGTTGGCACACAAGAAACTTCTAGATATAAGAAATCACATCCTAATACATTTTTTTCCAGAAGAAGGTTCTCTCAATAAAAGCCAAGGTCCTTTGTTGTCCAGGGTGCCCTATCCACTATGTGTCATGGCATTTTTGGATTATATTTTTGTGTAGGCCATCCCAATCCGGAATGCATATCCGATTATCCCAAAACCAAAGTAGTCCATCCCTCATTTTGAACTATGGTGCTCACCCAATTTCTATTAGCTTCATTAAATCAATGATACAGGGGTCCCTTTTCAAACTATCTTAAATTCTAGCTAGCAACACTTCATCACATTGAACATGTGAAGTTTGTGGCCCAATGATGGAAAAGAGCTAAGAGGAAAGTTGAGGACAACGACTCAATGCATCTGCCACCACGTTCTCCTTTCCAGGACGGTAAGTCAATTGCAAATCAAATTTGGACAACATAGCCAACCATCGAGCCTGTTTGAGCCTCAGCTTCATTTGATTCATCAAGTAGCTAATGGCCAGATTATCTGTCTTTACGTGGACATGACTCCCCAGTAAGTAGTATCTCCATGCTCTCAAGAAATGGACAATAGAGAATGTTTCCTTTTCATAGACTAGCCACCTATGCTCTACTTGATTCAGCTTTCGACTCTCATAAGCGAAAGGATGGCCCTCTTGTAGCAAGATGCCCCCAATTGCATTCTCACTGGCATCTGTATGAACCTCAAAAGGTTTCTAGAAATCGGGCAATGCCAACATCGGATGGAAGATTAAAGCCTCTTTGATCCTCTCAAAGGCTTTCTGACAATTTAAGTCCCACTGCCATGCAATTTCTTTCTTTTGCAGATTGGTCAGAGAAGCAGCAATTCCTAATAGATTTTTGATGCATTTCCAATAGAAACTAGATAACCCCATGAACTGTCTGACCTCATGCACATTAGTGGGAGTGAGCCATTGGCGCACAACCTCTACCTTCTTCGAATTTGGCTTTACCTACCCATACCCCACGAGATGCCCCAAAAATTTTAGCTCCAAGTAGCAGAATTCACATTTTTCTTTCTTAATGTACAACCAATTTTCTCGTAGCTTATCAAGCACCATTTGCAGGTGGAGGACATGTTTCTCCATTGTCTGGCTATATATCAAGATGTCATCAAGATAGATGACCACAAATTTGTCTAGGAAGGGTCGAAATATCTTGTTCATCAAGGTACAAAATGTAGCCGGTGCATTGTAAAGCTCGAAGGACATTACCGTCCATTCGTATGACCCATACCGAGTTACACATGTGGTTTTTGATTCATCCCCTTCTATAATGTGAACCTGGTAGTACCCTTGTCTGAGGTCTAGCTGGGTGAAATATCGAGCCCTTGCCAATTGATCAAACAAGTCAGAAATGAGTGGTACTAGGTACTTGTTCTTAATCATGTGTTTATTCAGCAATTTATAATCACAACAGAGCTGTAGCGTTTCGTCCTCCTTGGTGACAAACAACACCGGTGCCCCAAAAGGGGATTTTGAGGGACGAATGTATCCCTTGGAAATTAAACCTTCAAGATACTTTTTCAATTCCCCAAATGTTGGTCCTGTTAAGCGGTATGGCCTTTGGATAGGAGGATCAATGCCAGGCTGCAATTTGATTTTATGATCCATAGCTCTCCGAGGGGGCAAACTACCAGGCAGTTCAGGTGGCATCACATCTTTAAAACTCTCTAGCACTTGTGCTATGCATGGATCAATATTAGCTTGAGATCCACAAGCCTTAGAAGGATCACCCATTTGCATAGCTAGCAGAAATTTCCTGGTAGGGTCCCTAGCCAAGCGTTTCATCACCATTGGTGACACAATCTAGGGGCTAGCACCCTTATCCTTTCCCATCTATGATCCATGAGTTTGAATGAGGCATGGGGAGCTTTCATGTGAAATAAAAATTAGGTCCAAATGTGAAGTTGTAAAAACTTTGGCCTTGCATAAAAATTCTTGCCCCAAAATGACGGCCTTGTGAAGTGATTTCCATGACACAAGAAGCATTGAATTGGCCCCTTAAAGGCACCTCCCAAAAATTACTTCTTCTTGGCCCCAGGTTGCCACTTGCTCCCTGTATCCTTACATTTTTATTGAGAGCCTTGGTTCCCTAGAGGACCACCTATCGGGCGACTGCCTTGCTGAACTGATCTAAAGGTATTTACACCTTTGATGGATCCTGTATCTATTCTCTGAGAGTGGGAGGGCGCGGCATGCTTACCCTTCCCAGGATTGCCCTTATTTGGCTTCTTTTCCTTGAAGTCTAGAAAGGTGCCAATAGTCATAATAGCTTCCATGAGGGAGTTAATGTCTCTTCGACGCAACTCCATCTACGCCCATGGTTGTAGCCCATTTACGAACTTGAAGAATCGATCCTGATCTCCCTTATTGAGAATTAGCAACATGAGTTCTTGGAAGCTATTAATATAATCTTTAAACTTTCCTGAATGTTTTAGGGTCTCTAGCTTGGTTCTAGCAACCCATTCAAAGTTCCTAGGAAAGAACTGTTTGATCAATGCAGCCTTAAAGCTGTCCCATGTCTCGATCTTTTCTATCATGGTGCCCTTTTCTTGGGCACGAAGGAGACTAAGCCACCATAGCTTAGCACCCCCTATGAAAAATTGTGATGTTGTGAAGAACTTTTGGGTTGCAGGAACACCCATAGTATTTAGGTACATCTCCACATCATGGAGGAAGGCATCGATTTTAGCATCATTTCTCTCACCATCATAAGAACTCGGTTCCCTAGCTTTGATATGAGCTGTTGCTACTAGCTCATCGGTCAAGCATCCTACTAAGGAGGATTTCAGGATGGTGTTTTCAATTTACAAATTAGAAAATTTTTTATTTACCCCGACAAGGGCATCCTCCAGAACTTTCACTCGACCAACTAGGTCCTCAACCAAGGATGCTTTTGTTTGTGCCTCTTCCAAGGATCCAAATAGATCCTTGTAGAGGTTGATCATGCGATCCAGATGACCTTCCAAGATTGAAACCTTAGCCTCTACCAATTTCACCTTGTCCTTGGAGTGAAGATCCATCTTTTCTTGTGGCAAGTCAACATCTTTAAGAATGTGATGTATCACATCCACATTTTCTGGACCAGGGTAGGCTAAGGCCTCATCAATTGCCTTAACATGATCCCATAACATTTGAAACTTAGTCTCATCTTGACCAAGTTCTATCTCGGCCTTAATTTCTGGATTTTTTTGAACATCAGCCATGTCACTTGATCCACTAGGCTCCATGTTTGCCAAAGAGAGAGCTTTAGCACAAGGCCACCCTCAAAGGGAGAGTGGTTAGCAGAAGTTGAAAATGGAAACCTTACAAACCACAAACCCTCGCACCCACTTAGTGAGAAACTTTTACCAATAACTAAAACTGTGAGGCTCTGATACCATCTATAACAACGTTGTCCCTGAGGACGTTGTTCAACACCCCAAGAGTTTCCCAAGCAGATTTTCAATCGGGACAAAACTCAAGAGGAATACGCCTCAGCAATCAACAATCCTGAAACACATGCCAACAAACAATGTGTTAGTGTTAGCATGTCTCCTAAGCGGTGTTTCATAAAAAAATATTTGCGATATGCTAACAAACTAGATAACACTCCCTTGCTCCACTCAGGTGGACACCATGGGAACTACTAGCTAAACCCTCTAGATTCATCACCGTGTGCTAATAGTTGGTGTCACGCTCCAAGGAGCGCATGCAACATCCCATAGCACATCCCATGATACACTCGGTAAAAACACCCCAACGTAGAGTTGAACTACGCAACCCTCCCAGGCAAGGTCCTACCGAGTGGGGTAATGAGGTAAGTCGTAGCCTCCTCTTACTAATGCATGGAACTACCATGCCAGTATGATTCCTAAGACACGAGTGGAGGACCCCTTGTGCCCCCACGACCCCTGAACCGTGGGGGAGGTAGCAAGCCACCACCAACCCTCCACCAACCCTACTACCTCTCTCACATTGGCTACTACTTTTTTTATGTGGAGGCATGCTTTTTAAGTTTCCAAACTAGGAAAAGAAAAAAGAATAAAACAAAAACTTATTTTGTGTGTGACAAATAAATTTAACATTCTCTAGCACCTTCGTGAACATTTGGGGGCAAGGTCATCAAGCCTTGTCTTTTGAGCACTTTCCACTGGTTAGCAGAAAAGAAGAATAAACCTCACAATAAAGCTTATGATATAATTTTCATGGCTCTGGTAAAGTGGCTTCAGCAGCAACCGCAGTTGAATGGCAGAAGCTCGCTCTAGAGTTTGAAGAGTTGGGGCTTTCAGAGCCCTGTAAGAGCCCTCGCTCCTGTGACAATGGAGATATGTAGAGACCAGGAGCAAGACAAGGACCTTGGAGGATTTAATCAGCCTCTACCTGTCAAGCGCAACAAAAAGCCAGGGTTAGGGTTTCGACTGACCAGGCGAGGAAAAATTTTACTGAATGATCCTGTTGTTTTGAGCTTGTTTCAGCTATGTGTTTTTGTTCTGCTTTTAGTTTTACTTGAATTGGTGATGTTAGTTTTGTTTTCTAAGTTGGCCTGAGATGATTTCTTATCCCGAATTGGGGTTTGGGAATGATTTCTATGTGTATGGATGTTCAACCTGAGCTCCCAGGGTCTGGTTATCTGCGAAACAATCTAAGGTAAGGATAAGGGAGTTGGTTACTTTGTTTGAAATTTAGTTTATGTTGTTTCAAAGGAAAGTGATTCTTTCTTGGTAATTTATGTGGAAAATTTGCAGTTCTGTGAAATCAAAGCATAATTCTTGTAACTCTACAGCATTGGAGATAGTAACAGCTTTCCATACAATTTTGAAGGATAGTTGCGAAACATTTTGCATTCCACTATGAAGAAATCATTGCAAAAGGTTAATTTGATTGGTTTTCAATTCTTTTTCTTTTTCTTTTTGCTTATTATCAGGCAGTTGCATCCACAACAGTATAATGTTCTAGCTGTCATATACAATGAATGCTTAGATGTCCTTTTAATCGTAATGTAATTTCTGTCAAGCTCCATAGAAATTGAGAAAGTAGAGAAAGGGAATTAGATATCATTCATTTCAATGATAGGATGATAAAATTAGGATTAGTAGAGCCAAAATTTTCTTTGTAATTTTTAGGTCATTTTTTAAACTTCTAGTTTTGAATTTTGATGAGACAAGTTTCGGATTTCCTCTAGGTGACTTCCTGTAAATTCATTTAAACTGTCTACAATAGCAAAATTTTAGAATTAGATTGAAAATTATAGGTTATGAAATCTAAATGAACTCTCCAATGATTAGTGTTGTATTAGTGTGAGTCAAGAAGCTTTTATTGATGCATGGAAAAATCCATAGGTTAACACTTTTTCCCCATCTAATGTTGACATGCAAAAATGATCATACAGCTGTAGTCAAATAGCTCCACTGAAATGAAGTTTTTTAATTTTAGCATTCTGAGTTTGGAAAGGACAGAGTTTTCTTTTATCAATGTTTCTTTTTAGAAACCCTTGTTTACAGTCTAGTTTGCTTTTGCATTTCATGTTCCTTAGCCATGTGTTCGATCTTCATTGCAAGTAGTCAACTATAACAATCTCTAAAGGTCTAAAGGTTTTGTGGGTTGAATGCAAATCTAAAATATATGATATATCATGTGTATAGATTATAGCTTTGTGGAAAATCCATTGATTTGCCATAGAAGAGAGAACATCGTTCAGTGTTTGTTTTGTTGTCCCTTCTAGTTTGGTATAGCTTTCTATTGCTGTTATCCTCCTGCATTCCATTTTGATACTATTCAATCAGTAAAGTCTGGACAAAATAAAGTTATTAGTAAATATGTTACAAATTGATAGTTGAATGTTGATGTGAAACTGTGGAACTCTTTAAAGTATTTATTTTATGAACAATTTCCCCATTCACTTCATCACTTGATATGGTAGCCATCTCTTCGTGCAATTTCCACCATGAATAGAATAAGATGTTGCAAAGAGCAAAAAAGACTAATATAGGTCTATATGTATGGCATTATGTACTTGCAAGGTGTACAAAATTGAAAAGCATGGCAAAAGTAAAATTGTCTTGTGTTTACAGAAGGGGAAATGGTTAAATTGAAGTGTGTATATATTGATCTATGTGGGAGCATGAAAGAAAATGAAAGAAGTTACTAGGATGACTTAAGCTAACCTGCTTGTTGTTTCCAGTGCAACAAATGCTCTAGATGCATGATTAAAGTAGATATGAGGACTTGAAAAATGTTACAAGGAATATCCATTGTACTTTCTATAAAAAATATCTGATTTTGTCTAATGTTGTTTTAACAAATTTCCATTGAACTAATGTTTCATTTGGAATTGGATTTGAATGAGTTTATACTTTTAGAGGACACATTTCTAGTTTGTTACCAGCCACAATGGTTTTGATGTAAGCAATAATAAGTCAAGAATGGAATGTTTGGCTACTACACTATAGTAATTTTAAATACTTCACCATGCCAGGTATCTATGCCTTTGCAGTTGAAAAATGGTTGGTAATACAAGTTCATCTCTAAAGTAGCAAATAATCAAGTGAAAATAAGGATAATCGTTATGACATTAGGTATGTTGAAATCATTTGAAAGTGGTTATTTTATTTTACTTAATTTTAAGAAATCAAAACTATGTTGGAATCATTTGAAAGTGGTTTTTTTTTTTACTTAATTTTAAGAAATCAAAAATTTTTCTACAAGAGAATTATTGCTTATCTAGTAATATTTTGATTGGCATTGTTCAACATTGGAATGTAGCTGAGTGGTGGAGCTCTTATAAATTATTTAGTCTATGCTTGATATCTTGATGGGAAAAACAAACTAATTATTGAAAACACTTTTCTAAAGTAAAAGAATAGGCATTGCTAAGGTTTTTAAGCTCACTATACAATTTATTATTCCAAGAGTAATGGAAAAGGCATTACTAAGATTTTAAAACTTAACACAATTTATTATTGAAGTGATAGATAAGTGTGATGGGAAGGTGCATATTTCTTAAGATGGGTTTGAACATTAGCTTCTTGTGCATCCTTTTTTGGATGAACATTGAACTTCTAGGAGACACTCTTTTAGCCAGTTTATTATTGCATGTAGATTTTTAAATCGATTATACATTCATTTTATCAATGTTGATTAGGAGATAGTAATGTATGCTTTTAAAAACTACAAATGGACTATGGGGATTGATTGAACTTGATGATTGGGGCTTGGGGCTTGGAAGGTTTCCATGTATTAATGGTGAGTATGTGATAATAAAATAGTGATCAAGGTCCATTGTCTAAATATTTTGTGTTGTTTTGTTAATGATCTCTCTCCTTGAAAACTATAAGTTGCTACTAATGGTAGATTATTATTTAACATTTCATAGGATTGGTTTCAAAGGAAATTTTGGCTCTTTGGTTAAAGATCCTATTAATATTTATCAATGTTTGAAAGATTTGGATTATATTTTTTCATATCTTGCATTTCTTTTGGACCTTTACGATTTAGTTGATAGACTTTATTTGGTTATCATTTCTTTTTACTTACTAGGCAAGGTTCACATAGAGAAAATATCCACCCAAAAAAAGGGTACAAGTACAACATGCGATGAAAACAAGCACTTACAACGCACGATAATAGCAAATTGTTAGAATTTTTGTAGATGTTATAGTGACTTAAATCTTCAACCTAAACATATGCATGAGAGGACAACAAAGGTTGAACTACTTCTCAAGTATAAAATTGATGTTTTAACAAATTTAGAAGGGTCTTTAACACCTTTAAGTTGTTGCCCTTCTATAGTGTTATTATGCAAACACTAGCATTGTGAATTCGTGTGTGCATGTGATTTTAACATGTGTATTTGTGTAAGCATACTTCACATGTGGGTTGAAACTCTTTTCATTTGTCGTTAAAATGTGTTTTATTCTGGTTTTGCACTGTCCATGTGGGGTAGGAGTTGGGGGTGTTAAAACCTTGATTTCCATGTGAGGAGTTATCTATCCTAGGTGATAGTGGGACACTCAAAACTTGTTATTTGTAGCTTTTCCTATTGTTTGGTTGAGAGTTATGTGAACTTCCTTGTATTGGTAGGTGTCCTTTCCAAAGGCATGACTAGCTAAGTAGCTAGGTGGAATCAATGAAATTAGATGGATTAGTATTGGATTACAAAATTTTAATATCTTTACTTGGATTTTAATAGTTACTAGTTTTGTATTTTTATAAAAACATCTTGCATTTAAAGGGGTTTTTTAACGAAATAAAATTTTAGTTGCAAAAAAAAAATTAAGAAGTGGAAGGAATTCAGAAAATTATTCTAAGGGTAATATGTGATCAATAGATTCTTTAGGTTTTTGAATGAAATCAAATCGATATGAGGGAATTAATATGATGATGTAGAAAATCAAGAAGAAAAATATAGAAAATTAAGAAACAAATACTCTTTATGTTATGCCATGGTTCAATGTAAAGATGTTGATAATATGTAAGAATAAATTTTTAATTGATGACCTAACACCTTAAGATGAGATTTCATGTTATTGTATGAAGATGAGCTCATTTGAAATTTATTGCATTTGAGCACCATAAGATGTTGAGCTTGTTCAATGAAGCAATGCAAGTAACATTGAATATGAAATACAAAATTGAAGAGAAATATTGTAGAAGAGTGCATTTATTTACTATGTTCCAAAAGCTTTATGCTCATATACTGGGTAAGAAGAAAAAATATGTATACCTAAGTAAATAATTCCATTTGGATCATTTCAATTTATACATAATTAAGGTAAGAGCTTTATGAAGGGTGTGGGATGGTTGCATTGTAATGAGTTACCTAGTTAGTGAAGGATGAGCTAGGTTTTATGTTCTAATTATAATATTTACTTTAAAAAAAATTTCTTTTGTATATCAATTGAGTTTTGTTGGACCTTGTCTGGTGGAATGAGCATTGAGGCTTTGGGTGATGATCCTATGAAAAGTTATTGATGTTATTACTTTTATGGTCAACTTGGTTATAAGATCTACATTTAAGCTTTGGTGTAGCCAATTTAAAGAGGTTAGGCTTTGTTTGTCCATTGATAGAACTTTGCCTTGGTGGGATGAGCATTGAGCTTTTGGGTGATGACCCTTATTGATAAAACATTTGATGTCAATAATTACAATATTGTATCTATGATATTATTCAATACAATGTAGTGGGCCATGGTCATGCCTATAAATACAAATCCACTGTTGTGTTAAAGGAGATGTTTTTTTGCTAACCCTTAATGAAATTTTTACAATTTGTTTTCTTTAACTTAGCTTAGTTGTGAATGTTCTTAGTGTGGTGAATTATAGTTGAATGGCCTCTTTATTTAAGTGGATTGTTCTTCACACAATTCATAACTAGTAATAAAGTTTGAGATTGTTCTTCATTATTGCAACATTTTACATAGAATAGATTTACATTCATCTGCCATTTACTTTTATGTTGTTTACAATTTTCTAAATCATTTACTATTCTAATGTTTATTAATATGGGCACTTAGTCCCTGGAAATGGTGCCAATGATGAGTGGCGAGGTATCCCAACACTCAACCATACGAATACGAGCATTACACATGCANCTAATTAGCCTATTCCATGCACTGAAAGGTTTATCCAAGAAGTTCATCTTTATTTTCGTACACAAACATGTGTTCAAGTACAATATTTGCTCGAATAAAGATTCGTTCACTTTGGAGTTCCTACTGCAGGCACATGGAAAATATTCTATCTCTGGAAAGGGAAAACTGCCAGAGTTTTACTACGGTCTAAGCCTAGGATGACAAACAAGGGAATGCCGCCTCTTATTTATAGACTTTATGGCACACCGCGATATCACGTACGCGATATCGCAGGGGATGACGGAATATCGCGTACGCGATATCACGAGGGATGCGATATCGCAACGGCTGCGATATCGTGTACGTGATATCACGACCCAACGTGATATTGTGGCCCATGCAATATCGTGTCCCATTACTTACAAACAATAAAATTACTAGCCATAGAAACCTTCTCCTCCTTCCACTTAATAAATTTTTGTTTAATTTTCTTCACTTTAACATCCTTTAAACATTTTAAAGATTCACCAATAGAAAAGGAAATGCCTAAAAATTTAAAAACATTTGACTATTCTAAGAAACTCCAAGATTTAGACAAAGGAGATTCTTGAATCCCTGTATTACAAAAGATGGAATATTTGAACTAATTAATTTGAGAGCTTGAAAGTCTACAATATTGATCAATATGATAAAACAAACAATCTGCAAGAACTTTGTTATTTTTTATCATAAAAAAGGATTCATCTACAAAATGCATATTTAATAAAGTAGGAACATTATTTTTAATATAGATGACTTATAGAAAATTGTGTTCATGATCGTTTTGTATAGTGTGATATAAAATATCTATAGCAAGGATGAAAAGATGCGAAAGAGGGCAACCATGCCTAACTGAGTGTTCAAGCTTGAAACTCTACCAACATGTGTAGCTACAAGTGCATTAGCATCTCTAAAAAGAGTCTCCATCATCCCAATAAATTTTTCATTAAAACCATATTTGTGAAGATAAGAAATAATAAACTACCCTTCAATTCTATCATATGCTTTAGTATAAGCAAGTTTCAAGGAAGCAATGTCTTGATTGGAATTCTCAACCCACTACATACCCTCACAAGTTGCAGCAACATTATCCAGAATATATCTACCTTTGACAAAGCTACTTTGCATTAGAGTAATTAATTGAGGAATGATTGGTGTTAATATTCTAGTAAGACATTTAGCCAAAATTTTATAAACAAAATTTATAAGAGTAATAAGGTGTTAATTACTAGTGTGAAAAAATTTCCATCCATAGGAATAAGTTTGATGACCCCTCTATTCAACTCTTGATCAATAGAACATTGTTCAATGGCTTATAAAAAGAATATAATAAAGGTCCATAGTAGTAACATCCCTTTGAATTTTAAAAGAATCAATGGGAATTCTAGTAAAACCTAGAGCTTTATCATTGGCCAAGCTAAACACTGCATCTTTAATTTCAATAAAAGAGATATCTTGTTCAAGAAGATGGTTGTAACTATCATGAAAAATATTAGCTAAATGGTCACAATTAGAGGGAAAATCCCCATGATCAAAATCCTTTGAGGAAAATGCATGTTGAAAATATCTTTAAAAAATCATTGATAATAAGAAGATCAGAAGTAATTTGATCATTAACTTCCATGAAGTCAATAATAGGCAAATTACCTCTATCTTTTAAGAATTTTAAAAATTATTTACATGGTTTTTCCCCTACTTTCAACCAATTGAGATGACTCTTGATGAGAGCACACTTAGCATTATGCATATTCCATTTTTGTTTGACTAAGTGAACATAACTAAGTTTTTTTTAAGATTAATATTAAAGGAATCATTATATAAAGTAGTGTTGATCTATTGAATTTCATCACAGATTTTTGATGAGCGGTGGCATTTCCCAACACTCTACTATACAATTCACAAGTGTTCATGCGTGACTAGATCGTAATCGATGGATAGACAATGTAATTATGTTGGGAGTTGATATTAAGTTCAAAATCATTATCTTCTCACTTTGAGTTAGTGAAATTTGAATGCATGGTTTGACTCTTAGTGAGGCATACAATATATGATGTTGTAATGCTCAGATTACTCCTAATGGTAAACATGATTGAAAGTGGAATTAAAGTCTAAGTCTAAGTAATATAGAAATAAAAATCTATTCTATCCTAGAGTGATGAGTATCTAGTCCTGACTTGCTAGTCACGTCTTCNTCTAAGTAATATAGAAATAAAAATCTATTCTATCCTAGAGTGATGAGTATCTAGTCCTGACTTGCTAGTCACGTCTTGGGCTTATGTAATTTTTACTAGGATTACCAAGTAGAATCACTATTGAGTGAATCAAGTGAAACCACTACTAGGTTACCAAACAATTACACTTAAATGCTTGAAACCAAATGTACTCATTCCACTTAGTTAATGAACATGAAAAGTAAAGTACTTTGACATGTAAACAATTAAGCTAAGAAAATAGGAAAATTATGCTAAGTAAACAAAAGAAGAAAAGCACTAACAAAATTCTACAATGATGCAAAATAGTCTTGATCTTTATTGCTAATCATGAATAGTATGTAGGTACAATTCAACTGAATAAAGACTTTGTTCAACTACTTAACACCACACTATGGTCATTCACTTTGTCGTTAAGACTATGAAATAAAGCTACAAGAGTTTTAGTAAGGGTTGGCAAAAATTGTTGCTACTTGTGCACCCAAGTGTCAGTATTTATAGGGCTACATAGCTCTTGAGACATAATATCAATGATGATGTAGCATGAGCTATGATATTGTAGCTACAATATTGTTGTTACGATATCGTAGATATGATAACACACTTGAGAGAAAACGGATATATCATACCCTCATAATTGACTAGAAACTCATCCTCAAGTTAAAACAAAATGAGGATATAGTTCCTTACAAAATTGGGAAGTAGATTTAAACTTTGACATGACTTAACTATTTACACAACTCTAAATCCTACATTGGTGTTTTTCAAAATTGGATATAATTTACATTTGACAAGATAAACAAAACAGAATAAAAATAAAAATAAAAATTAAAGTAGCTCAAAGTAGGCCTTAAGTTCTAGGTGGTGGAGGCTCCTCCATCGGCTTCTTTCCTTTGTCATTAGGCTTCTAAAACTAGTATTTGTTGAGAAGAGCCTAAAGTTTCTCCTCTTCTATCATGGGGTCATGTACTGTCCATGCGAATTATGCAAAGTTTGATGGAGTCGGTACATCCCATGGGCATGGCAATTGTAGAAACATTTTATTGGCTTTGATGTATCATGCCATAAAATTGTCATTGTTCTTCTTCAAATTCCCTAGCCACCTTTCTTAACTCTTGGTAATATATCATGTAGTATGCCAGGCTCGCTACAACATCCTTTTGTCCTTGGTAGCATGCATTCATGATTTCAAGTTCTGATAGATGAAACTTTTGCAAGGCATCTTTTCAATCAGCAAACTCTTTCATATACATGACATACACAACTGCTACCTATTACTTGAACTTATTGTGAGGCTATCCTACTATCAACATGGCCAATTTAGCGTACTATAGGTTAGCTAATCCCATGTACTTTATTAAGTCCTCAATCTATAGGTCTTTATTCTTTATTTTAGCTTGATGGATGTGGACTAGGTTATCTAGGATGGGCTGCCAATCTAGTGTTTGGGAAGTGATAGAATTTATTTTGGTCGTTGCCATTTGGAACTCCTTTTCATTTATTTGCTTTTCCATTTCCACTTAAACCCTAAAATGCTCCCTGAGCTTCTCGTGCTTCTTAGCCTCATTCTTCCATGCACTTATTTCAATAGTAGAATTTTATTAGATGATGCTTACTTCCTCCATTGATTAGGTTTTGTTCTAATGGGCCAATTTGTTGATGTCTTCATTAACTTTAATGAATTATTCTAACAATTGATGGATGCTTTCTTTGAGAACATTCTTTTGCTTTTCAATGTCAACCAACTTGGTGCTATTAGTAGAAAGTTTCTTATTCTCCTCTTCAAGGGCAATGAAAAATTTAGCATGTGTGTATGTTTGAGCTTCTACTATTGATGCATTCTACACAGCATTATCTCTTTCCATCTCCACTTATATGTTTTTGGCAATCATCTACCTTACTTGATCAGTCCTATATTTCTCAAGTTAGTTTGGGATGACAAATCATGTAGGGTCCCTTATTTTTGGTCTTAGAGCTATCAATTCTTCCTATAATCTCTCGACTTCATTCTCAACATGTTCTACTTGCATCTTTGCCATTACTAGCTTTCCTTTGATGGCAATTAAGTAAGAATACACTACAGTTGTATTAATGGGGATATCAAAACCTAGCCCATCTGCAATAGTCTATCAAAGACATCTTCATGCTTAGCTAGTGTCATTGAGGCACTAGCTAGCATTTAAGCATCTTTAGCACTAGAAATACTGGCCAGCGGCACAACAAGGACATTGAATGATTCCTTAATGTGGCTAGTTATTACTTTTGTTACTCTTGTTGCATCCTAGTATTACATGACCATAACTGTGGTACCTTCAATAGTTTCTAGCACCACATGGAAGGATGTAGCATTCCCATATATGTATTATGTCCAATCCTCTTCTTCTCATGTTTGCAAAGATACCTACCCACTAGTAGGTCCTGTGGAAACTATAGGCCTTATGGAGCTATCTCTAACTTTGTATAAGGTTGAACCCTCCCTCATTACCTAGTTAATGATATCTACGATTTTATGTAGATGGCTCATCAAGGAATGATAATTTTGTGTTGGTAGTGGAGCTTGTTGCTTAGGTTGATCACCTATAGGTGTTGAGCCACTATGTGTTGTTGTTAACTAGTAATTGGAATGTTATAGGCTAGTGTAGATCCTGAAGCCTCCCCAGTGCCTACTATCTTTTCTAGCTAATCTTTCTAAGGTGACACTGGCTTTGACATTTTAGTATAGGAGTCATTCTAGGTCTTTCTTGGAACATTATTGATGCAATCAATGATCCTTGGTTGCATAACTTCTAGATTAGGTAAGGGAATGACAATGTCAATTTTCCTACCTTCTTCTCCTTAAATTGTCTCTAGATCTCTAGGAAGAGCAAATGGATGATGTTGGAATTAAATTTCCCCATTACAATTTTACTTCCTCAAGTTGCATATGTTGAGATCCTATTGAACCTCTTCATTGGGAACAAATGGTAGGCTCCAATCTTAAAATAAATCTTTTCTTCATTCATGAGCTTGCTATAGTCCTTATCTTTTTTACCATAGGCTTTTTGTAGCCACAACTTGTTATCATTAGTGTTAGACCTTGTAGAAATTTGTGCAATGTTGACTCCAATGTTAGGAATATTTAAGGCTTTCACTATTGCCTCAATAGAATATGCACAGAGATCCCTTGAATTTTTATTGTTGCATCATCTTGCTTGTTTTTCCAAAGCTGATATACCTCTCCTTGATATCATCCAGCTTTTCTAGATAGTGTTGGCCATATGAGAGATGCCTAGAGTTTCATCTTACTAGCTTTTGGGACAAACTCCATGAATGGACCAAAGTTCAACTTCACAATGACCATGGACATTATGGATTTTTTCTGGATAGCCTAGAGGCAATTAGCACACAACATGAGATGTACTAGTGGGGCCTCTACATTTCCTTGTGCTGACTATTTCATGGTAAGAGTCTATTGGTGAATGCTAAACTATTAAGCCTCCTACTCTACATGTTCAACTTATAGTGTTTGTTCTCCCACTTAGCCTCTCCTACAACCTCTTGGTCTTTTGGTAGCGTGTTGTGAAGATCCTTCTGTTGTAGGTCTCTTTGGAAAGATTTGTAATCATTAAAAATTCAAGGTTACCAATGAGTTCAAATTGGCTCCTAAAAATTCATAATTCTATCTTGTATTCTTGGTTTGATCAAGTTCTTATCCTTTTCATTAGTTATGGCCCTTATCATAATTGCAGAGTTAGAGAAATTTCAAAAAGAAACCCTTGATTATTATATCTTTGATTATTGTGACCTTTAATAGTTATCCTTTTCCTATTTATTATGCCCTTAAATGGTTGGTATGGTTAATTAGGAGAATTGGCTAAGTACTTTGGCTTCAATATGATTGATTAATCAAGATATTTTTATTATAACCTTATACTTATCCTTTATATTATCTTCTAGAAGTTAGAAAATTTTAGCTTAATCTTTCCTGGCTACATGTAATAAATCCTTTCATGACTATGTTGGGCACTCTGGAATCAACAAGGTTCAAGAATTTCTCAAATCGGAGTTGCGGTGAGGAAGTTAGGGCATCGGGAAGTTTGGTTGCTAGAGCTCAAAAAAATTCCAAAAACTCCTCTTGCTATGAGATGGCAAACTAAAATTTTTTTTCTAACTCCCACATGTATATATACTATTTTTATATGAGTGACATCATATCTATGACATCATAACTATGACATTAATGGCCTAATACATTGTAGCTACGACATCACCATGAAAAAAATTTAAATTTTTGATGATTTTTTGTGAAAAAATTAAGGTAATTGGATAATTTGAAAGACATAGAAGTTGTCTAAAGGGTCTTGAATCATAGATGATGCTTGGATTTTAAAACTTTGGCATTCAAAGATCATAAGAAAGGAATCTTGAGAAACAAAAATTTATTAGGTATATATGAGATGGATTAAGGGTTCTTAACATATGAACGGATTACAAAACTTGTGCAAAGTAATCGTTAAGTGATAAAGTGTCATGGAGACACAAGATGATGTCGAATTGGTCCTTAGGTATGAGGTATAAGAGTTATACAAGTGGGTCCTCCCCAAAGTAGGCTTCAACCCTTAGTGCCTCTGTATAACCACGCCTACAAGTGTCCGTAGGCATTCAAGGAGTTGGATGTAGAACATACCAATCTTGCAAAACACGCACATTAGTGTTGCCAAGATTGGAAAAATAGGACTATGTTATACAAAACCATAGAATTATGATTAAGTATACCTGTGAGTTGGACTGGGGTAGAATGAATTCCAGAAATCGGGATGTGAGGTGTCTTATCATAAGCATAATGAATCCTTGTGTATAATGTGGTTAAAGTAATCATTAGTCTTTCTATCCAAGATCCAAATCAACAAAGGAAGGATTACATCTTGCTTTATTTCTTGCACTTTACTAGACAAATCAACAAAAATATGTAAAAGTGAATGATCAAAATTATTTTAAAAAATGAAAAAATGGAGGAAGAATTTGAAAAATATCAAATAATAGAAAATTATTAAGAAATGAAAAAGTATAAAAGAATAAAAAGGATATTAACGAATATGAGAAAGTACTAGGAAAAGAAAAAGATTCCATTTAGTGCCTAAGGATCATATAGAACACCCTAAGACTATCATTGAAAATAATCAACCAAAAGATCAAATGGGTTGAGGATGGTTTAATGAGCAAGGTAGAGTTCATAGAGGAATTGGGATGTTCATGGTATGATTTGACCTACTGAATATTGACTAAAACAAGCTTTTTTGGGCTACTTGGGTGGTAAATTTGCATGGTACCTGAAGGCTACATTGCATGAATGATGTAGGCTCCTTCCCATAAGGTTTGGAACTTAGCCTTCTATGGTACATGACTATGATTAGAATATAAGACCTTATCGCCTAGTTGGATTGATAATTGTTAGATGCACATGCATCATGCCTATGTTTAGAGTACTTCTTATGTATTTTTTTGCTTATTAGGGCTACAAGTTTGTTTTTCTCTAAAAGGTTGAGATTCATGAGATGTTCTCTCTACACTAGGCTCAAGTCTAGGTCAAGTTTACAAGCAATAGCTAACATTTGTAGCTCTACTTGGATTGGTAACATAGGTAGTTTTCCATAGACTAGATTGTAGGACAAATATCCTATGGGAAGTTTCCACATGGTTCTCTAGGCCCATAGAGCATTATTTAATTTAGTGTTCAATCTTTCTTGAATTGAGTAATGGTTCTAGTTAATATTCTTGTTATTTCCTGATTAGTCGCCTCTACTTGACCATTCACTTGAAGGTAGTATGATGTAGTCAACTTATGGTTCACCCCAAGTTGTTGCATGAGCTTTTTGAATGTAGCACTTATGAAATGTTTTCTATTATCAGATATGAGCATTCATGGTACTCCAAATCTATTTACCACATGTTGAAAGAATTTAGCAATTTTTTTTATCATACAACTCTTGATTGCATCTACTTCTACTCATTTAGTACAATAGTCAACCATCACAATAATGTATGCTTTTCCATTTGATATTGACACAATGGGCCCCATGAAATCAACTCCCCATATGTCAAATGGTTTCAGCAGCTAAATCCATTATCGTGGCCCTTCATTATTGGCTATTATTCCTTTGTCAATTTGACAATTCTCACAAGACTGGGTGAAGCTATGTGCATCTTGGAATATGGTAGGCTAGAAGTAACATGCCATCATCATCTTAAGTGTTTTCTTGCATCCTATGTAGTGATCATCGCATGGTCCTTCATGCACATCCTGTAAAATTCTTTGTTGGTTCTCGTCTGGAGCACATCATCTCACTAGTCCATTAGCACAAATCTTGTAGAGATTTCCATTTATTTCCATATATCTCTTGACATTATGGAGGAGCTACTCTTTCTATTTTCTATTCCACTTGATAGAAAGTTCTTATGTGAGAAGATAAGTCATATTGTTAATGATCATGATTTCTCCATCGAGTTGATAGCCATTATCATCTTCATGAATCAAGTTCTCATCAGTAAATTGGTCTAATAATTATTGTTCTTGCTTCTATTGTTCCCATCTTAGCCTTGACAAGTGATCTACTATGACATTCTTTGTTGTTTTCTTGTCGATCATGATGATGTTAAATTCTTGTAGCATGACAAGCCACCTTATCACCCTAGGACTCACCACTAGTTTATTTATGAGAAAACTGATTGCACTATGATTTGTGTGAACATAAATAGGGTACCCAGCAAGTAATATCTGCATTTTTCCAATGCATACAACATGACCATAAGCTCCTTTTCCGTAGTGGTGTAATTAAGTTATGCTTCAATGATGCTTATACTGGAAAAGTGTATGTGGTATAGCCTCTTTTGATCATTAATCTACATCATTATTATGCTCAGTGGATAATTGGAAACATTTGTCAATATGTGGAAGGACTTGGACCAATTCAGAGCTTGAAGGATTGGTGTTTTTACTAACTTCTATTTTAGTATCTCAAATGCCTTTTCACATTGCCCCATCCACATGAATGGTGCATCTTTCTTTGTCAATTCTACTAATAGGTTTGCTATTTTGGAAAAATTTTCTATAAATATTCTATAATATCTTGTATGGCCCAAAAATGGTCTAACATCCATTACATTTTATGACCTTTGGGTGATGTTTTAAATGACTCTTATCTTATCTAGGTCTACCTCTATTCCTTTTTGTGATGCGCTATGTCCTAGGATGATCCCATCTTGGACCATTAAATGGCCTTTTTTCCAATTAAGCTTCAAATTAGTTTCAATGCATCTTTTTAATACCTACTCCAAATGGTCCAATGCCTACCTAAAATATAGCTTATATGTAGACAAATCTTCCATAAATACTTCTATGCCATTACCAATTTATTTCTAGAATATACTTAGTACTAATATCTAGAAAGTAGTGGGTGAATTGCACAAGCCAAAAGGCATTTTCTTGTAGGCAAATATTCCCCATGGATGCATGAATGTAGTCTTTTCTTGGTCTTCTAGTATAATGCAGATTTGGTTGTATCAACTGTCCTCATCAAGAAAACTATGGTACTGATGTCCTCCTATGCTATCAAGGACTTAGTTAGCAACTGGTAAAGGGAAATGGTCTTGGAATGTCATGGAGTTCAATAGCTGAAAATCAATGCATACTTTTCACTTATCATCTTTTTTTAGAATAATGACTAAGGAACTAACCCATTCACTATCTACAATGGGATAGATGAATCTTGCCTTCAATAACTTTTCCAATTCTTGTTTTACTACTTCTTTAAGCTTAGGATTCAACCTTCTCTAAGCTTGGTGACATGGATTAATAACTGGATCTATGTATATCTGGATTTGACATAATTATGAATCAATGCTTATTATCTCATTGTAGGACCATGTGAATGTTGTTGGTCATGTATTGACTACTTTCAATAATCTTTACTTCTAGCCTTATTCAAGGTTGGTGTTGATGATTATGAATTTTTTACTATTTAGAAAGACATTTTCTAGCACATTTGGTAGGGTTTCTAACTCTAATGGTTCTAGCTCAAACTTTTCTAGTGAATGATCCTGTTGTTTCGAGCTTGTTTCAGCTGTGTGTTTTTTGTTCTGCTTTTAGTTTGACTTGAATCGGTGATGTGGATTTAAAATTGGATCAGTGATATAATTATATATTTGATAATATTTTTTATTGATTTTTAAAATTTAATACATTGTTTATTGTTAGAGATGGTTCAAGTTTCAAAATTAAAATTCTATAGTAAGGAGGTGTTAACCTAATGGTACAAATGTTGGTTTGGTAACCCTAGGTCAAAATTAAAATTCTATAACAAGGAGGTGCTAGCCTAGTTAACATTAATTATAAATTTTTGTAAATCTTGGAGTATACCTATGTTTCACTTACTTCAAGTTCCAACATGTAACCTAAATTAAAATTCTATATTTTAATTTCTACTTTTCACTGAACTTATTATTAGAAAAAGTTGAAAAATGTAGCCGATAATGTATAATCTTACTGATTTAAATCTGATTTTTATGTTACTCTTGAGGCCAACCTCACCCATGCTAGGCATGGGGCCACAATCAACACACATGTAGGCAATTATAGTTGCAAAGTAGTTAAAATGCACATATTTAATTCATAGGAATTTNGCAATTATAGTTGCAAAGTAGTTAAAATGCACATATTTAATTCATAGGAATTCGACAAATGCTATACGAATTTTATGTAAAAAGTAAAATATACACAATAGGTCCTTAACCACACATAAATAAAATAAAATAAAATTATGAATTTCAACAGTTGCATTTTGTGAACCATGGGAATTTGGTCTTTACTTAATGAAGTAAACAATCCTCCAAGACAACAATGAGATTCATGCAGCCAAGTCAGTTCTAACGTTAAATCACACTAATATGGAGTTGCATCATAGCCTTTTTCTTCTGGGAGAAGTCAAAAGAGAATTTTATTAATATAAAATTCCTGAGTACACAACAAATTTCAAGGATCTTAAACATCAACCAAAAAACATGATTGAGCATATGTTACATAGCCATTCAAATTTTAAAAATCAAATGAAAATTATGACCGTTCTGACAACAACCCATTCCTATGACACCTTTAAAATTTTCTATGAATGTTTATAAAATTTAAGAATTTTAACCAATGGTATGTTACATAAGGTGGTATTCCCAATTAACAATTCTTCGGAACAGCTCGCAATAGGCAGGTGAGCTCCGCAGCACGGCCTATAGGGAGGGGAGGAGGAGATTGGAAGGCCTTTTTGGGATGCTCAGAGCCTTCTCTGAGGATGCCACAGTCTTTCTCACCTGCAACAGTAGGTGGCAACAAATCTCTGGCACGGTGGTCTCTTTTTGTGCCGTAGAAACGTAATGTCAATAGTGACATAGAACACGACGGTGCGCATACCTTGCAATTACTACTGCTGAACGACATTTTTCTGTTTTCCCAAACAAAAATAGATACATTTCTTTTTCTTTTTCTTTTCTTTTCTGCCCACGTAGCAAAGATCGACACCCAATAACGGCAGGTTTTCACAGAGCCATAGCCTGCAGCATTTCGTTCCACCTCTCATACTAGTTTTCAAAGGCTGATAGCAGCGCATCAATTTCAATGGCGTGTTGAGTGCATTTATGAACTTTACTTTTTTGAATACAAAAAAGGGCTCATAAAATTTCCTCATGCTTATGTAAAATTTCAGCTATCATTAATTCTTTTCAAGCCTCTAAAGAATCACTTTTTTTAAAAAAATAGAAATCCTAGATGATGAAAATTTTGAATTAAGTTTACACGTGAATTTTTATCAAAAATAGATCCATGCTATATTTTGTAGGGCCAGGTGACTTTACGCGTGAAGCCTCGTGGGTGATGATAGGGCATCCCAGGCTAACAGTGGTTTTAATATAATTGTAAGTGTCAATAGGGTATCAGAAACTAACATTGTTTTTTAATTAAGTCCAACACTGAAAGGAGGGATTTATTTCAATAATGAAGTTTTAATCAGGTTTTTGCAAGATACTTATAAATGTTAATGGAAGTGGTGAGTTTTAGAATATAAGCAAGTAATTAATCAACTTTAGATTTTATACAATATTTTGAGTTACAGAATGCAAGAGCTGACTTAACCAACAAACATATTAGACTTATAGAGTTTAGGTCTTTTTAAAAAAATTTGCAAAAGAATAATGTATATAATTATCTTTAAAAATTAGTTAACCATTGATGAGTCCCAATATTGGATACGCAATACCGGATTGAATCCCTGACATCGAACATGCGATGTTGGAGCCTATCTCGTTGCCTATAAATAAGAGATAGGGGTGCTTGGTTTTCAGTAGTAATTTTTCTAGTCCCTTAGTCGAACTCTTATAGTTTTTCTCTTCCAGAGTTATAATTATTTCTGAGTACCTGTAGTAGGAGTTATAGAGTGAACGGATCTTTATTTGAGCATTGTGTACGTGAGCACACCTTGTGTCCAAAAATAGAGACAAACTTTGTGGTAAACCTTGCAACATTCAGAATAGCTTAACTATTGCATTTAATGCTATTTACTGTTATTTGATGCTTTCATTAGTTAATCTATGTTATTTCTATAGACTTATTAATTATCAATGCATTAGCACACTCAACATGACCACTTCGAGCATACGTGGAACACTTGGTAACCAAGTAACGACTAGCGTTTGGTAATCCCAATAGTGTTACATTGATTCAGGATGTGTCTGGAGAGTGGAAACGGATGCTGGTGTTAGGATTTGATTAAACATTAGAGCTATAAAAAACCCATTAGTTAACTAAATATTTTCATTTCACACACTTAGGAGACCAAGATAGAAAATATAAAAAACATAGAAAATCATATACCTTGAGTTTACTTAACCATACAATTGTGCCTTAAAAGTAAGCTCAAGAAGACAATGATTGCATAACTCATTCTTGTTTTGTATAGGTGAATAAGCACTTAATCCTCAAAGTTTGACTAGATTGAGCGTGAATGCTTGTATTTTGTATGGTTGGGCATAGGAGTACCTTGCCACTCATCATTGGCACCGTTGTCAAGGATTTTGTTGTTTATGTGTTGATTAGAACTTAGGAAATCCTTCCATTGTTGAAACAAACCCTTAAGGTTAACTATCCTACAATCACCAGAAAAGAGTACCACACATTAAGTAATCAATCATACCTCCTTCTTCTTATGAGAGTGCTTCACCAACTAGGTCCGATACCATGAACAATTAGAGGCGGGATGTACAAGATGATCCGCCAGTACCCCAATAGTTTTGCATGGTATACACTCACCCTGATGAGTATGTACCAAACTTTACCTTTATCCTCCACCAAGATGAACAATTTTGATGGCGTGATTTAGAAGGTAACATAGTGTTACCTCCTGATTGCTCAATCATGGGCATGCTTTTTCATGCTCTCACATGAATTGGTATGAAGCACTTACAGTCAGAGTATGTTGTGCATGAATAAGATTCAAGAAATTATTGACCCATGGACGCACAATGCCAAAGGGATCTACAACAGGAAAGACATTATGAATCTGTGAAGGGGAAGTGGTCTCAGGATGTCTGGTATGTCCTAGGTAAAAATGACAATGGTGAACTTGTCTCAAGAGGTTTTACACAAAATGATGTTCCTCTCTTTGACTTCAGTCAAGGAGTTGGGTATTAGAATCTTCACTCAACTATTCATAGCCCAGGTTCTGACACCGAAGGACACAAAGGATTTGAAAAAGGAACACGAACACATGACAGTGACAGACATCATGATTGTAACCGTGATCAAGGCTACAACCACCAAAGAAAAGGTGGTAGGCACCAACATGGTGCAAGTCCTCCTTCCTCTTCACCTTCATCATCTTCTTCCTCCTCTCCTTCAGGATCTAAACACAATTGTAGAGGGTAAGACCATGAGGACAATGGTAGGTGAAATAGAAATCATTGACAAAACAATAGATAAAGGGGATGAGGGCATTTCAGAGAGACACATCATGAAAGAAGGGAGAGTAGGGAATAACATAGGCATTATAGATGCCATAGGCAGCATGATCATAATGAACCCTTACTCATCACCCAAAGTATGTTAAATATAGCAGAGGTTGTTAGGATTCCAATAAGGCACCAAAAAGACAGTAGGATCAAAAGACTAGACATGAATAACATCCCACAATTTGAAGGGGGATACAATGATAATCCTCAAAATCATTTACAAGAATTTCACAATGCATGTGCCTTGTAGAATATAGAAAATGATTGGCAAAAGCTAAAGTTATTTCCACGGACACTGATTAAGAAAGCAGAAAATTGGTACTGGTCCTTAGAATTGAAATCCATTCGTTGATGGAGTACCATGTTGGAGCTATTTAACGATAAGTATCAAACGTACTACCAAGTGTCCAACCTACGTAAGAAAATCCAAGGATGGAAACAAGGAGGATATGAATCCTTGGATGCTGCCATTGGTCGATATTATTCATTATTACGTCATTTCCCTAGCCATGGTTATTTACAAAAAGAACAATTGTGCCATCTCATAGATGGGCTTAGGTACAAAACGCGAAGAACCCTTGGGACTTATGCCCAAGGAAGGCTATCCAAGCTCAAAGCCCATCAAATACAAAGATTGTTGGAGAGAGTTGCCAAGGAGGAAAATGACTTGAGGAAAAGAGAAAGTGTGGAGGAGTACAACAGAGATCCTTCCCTCCAAAAGAAGAAAATTAGATTTTGCGAAGATGAAGAAGAGTCACCACTTGATGAGATGGTGAATAGAAATACTTTTCCCATCCAAAAATTTGCATCAGAAGTATTGGAAAAGGTGGATCAAATGTGGGACTCCCTAGAGGAAAAATTTCAAACTATCCTAAAAATAGCAGAGGAGTCTAGAGAACAAAGTAGTGATTAAGAGAGAAGGAAAAAGAAAGAAGCTAAGTATGCATGTAACAAGGGTAAGGGCAAGGTTGCGTTCATTGAAGAGGTTGTGGATTTGGACACAAATAATGATGGTGTATGTGAGATTTGCCAATATGAAAATCCTAAAGGGTGTTGCCCAAGAATGTCACATCTACAAGAGTCTGGGGTATATGCACTAAACCCACAATTAAACAGACGACAAACACCCAGAAGGTTACCTTATCCTCAAGATAACCTAAGGCAATTCCACCAACCCTTGACATATTATCTAAGTGGAGCTCCACCACAACTAAATGAACAGTATCAATAGTGGAAACATCCACAGTCATGGGGAATGCCACTACCATGTCAACAGTGCCCTTATTGTCAACCTGACCCATACAGGTATTACGTTTAGTAGCTGATATCTCCACATGACTCTACTAGTCACAATGCTCTTCAACCTCACTACCAGACCCCCAAGTACTATAGAACTTCTTCTTCTTCTAGGGGTGATGCTCCACATACACACTACCCTTCTCATCCATTTGCATCTCTTCCACTCTTAGCTCCATTACCACCTACTCCAACTATGCAGGGCGAGCTTCTTGCCCAATAACAGTAACATAACACTATAAGGGCTGTTACTCTTCAACCTAATATTGGTTCGGAAAACTGATCAAAGAGGAGACCTTTCTTTAGAACCAAAAATCCAACCAAGTCCTTACAACCACAAGTTGCTAATGATCTAAATGCCTCATCATTTTTTGAATCTTCAAAGCTTCCTTCAAACCAAAAACTACACTCAACGTACACTATCATGTTAACTCACACCATCACTGATTGGATTAAAGCTGGCCATCTTCCTAGGAAATTCTCTGATCCTAGAAGTCCTCTTATTTATTTGCAAATTGCTGGAAACGAGCCTTGTAAAGCTCTTTTGGATTAAGGTTTTAGTGTTAATTTGATCTCCTAGGAAATGCATAAAGCTTGGAACCTGCCTCTACTAAAGAAGAGTAACCTTTGTTTAGAGTTGGCTGACCAGTCCATCATTATTCCATTGGGACTAGTGGAGGACATTGTCACCACTATTTGTGGGTGGTCGTATCTAGCTGATTTCCTAGTGATCCAAGTCAACAACTACAAGGGGGACTTCCCAATCATAATGGGAAGAGCATGGCTAAGTATGAATGATGTGCACCTAGGAATACGTGATCTCTTCCTAGAGATATCAAAAGAAAATGTGTTTGGGAAGATCAAGAAGAAGAAAGTTCCATGCATCGCATACAGTGACACAGAGTGTAACTGTGTGCAGAAGTCCTAGTTTATACAATGCTCAACATTACCTACATGCAACTAGTATGCACAAGTATTTAACATACAAAGATGTCTGTATACAGTAGCCACAAGATAGGAAGGCACCTAGTGGCTGATAGCTGACTTAGAGAATAATTTAACTTTATGCATGGAACCAATTGAGAGCATGACTTGTGCCTACATTGATAGCATAGATGCATTAGAGCAAATCCATCGCCAACTTCCAAGTCCTAACACCAAAGATATCATCTAGGGGTAGTTGGAAATCCCTGACAAGTTTAAGCAAGAGCCCCTTGAATTAAAACCGTTGCCCACCAATATGCAGTATGCATTTCTTAAGAATGAAAAATTAGTAATCATTAATGCTAAGCTTTCTCCTCAACAAAAAGAAGAACTGCTGAAGATGGTAAAAAAATGGTCAAAAGCCTTTGCTTGGTCATATTTCAAATTAACTAGAATAGATCCTAGGATATGCCAACATAGAATTTACATTGATCCCTCTATGAAGCCTCAACAACAACTACAAAGATGACTGAACTCAAAGCTTAAGCAAGTAGTTAAGGAAGAAATTGAACTTCTGAAGGTCGGGTTCATCTACCCCATTACTGATAGTAAATGGAGGATGTGTATAGACGTTAGGCTATTAAACATGGCAACATTTAAAGATCATTTCCCATTGCCATTCATTGACCAAGTCTTAGATACCATTGCAAGGCATTATTATTATAGTTTTCTGGATGGTTACAATGGGTAGAGTCAAATCCAAATAGCACTAGAAGACCAAGCCAAAACTACATTCACAAGTCCTTGGGGGACATTTGCATATAGGCAGATGCTGTTTGGCTTGTGCAATGCTCTAGCAAGATTTCAATGTTTGGTTCTTAGTATATTTCAACAAAAAATAGGGAATGGTGTGGAGGTTTTTATGAATGATTTCTCCACCTACAAAGTGGACTATGAACAAGTATTGGACCAATTAGAGCAAGTGCTAAAATGATGTGTTGAAACCAACCTAAGGCTCAATTGGTAGAAAAGCCACTTAATGGTCCGAGAGGGCATTGTATTATGGCATAGAATTTTACAAATAAGGATAGAGGTAGATCCTGAAAAAATTAAAGTCATCTAACTAATCACGTGTCAACCTGAAACTGTAAAAGATGTCTGATCATTCCTTGGACATATTGGCTATTATAGATGTTTCATTGAGAACTTTTTGAAGATTGCAAAACCGTTGGTAGAATTAACCAAAAAGGATGTACCCTTTGAATGGACCAAGGAATGTGAGGTAACTTTCTAGACCTTGAAGCAGAAGCTCGTAGAAACACTCATTCTATAAGCTCCTGCTTGGTCCAAATCATTCCATATAATGATTGACATGTCCAATTTTGTTTTAGGAGTTGTACTTACATAGTTAGATAACCAAAAATGTTCCTATTACATGCACTGTGCAAGTCGAAGCATTGCTAGTGCACAACTACACTATATCACAATAGAAAAAGAGTTAATGGCCGTGGTGTTTGCACTAAAGAAATTTAGGCACTATGTATTAGGCTATAAGGTAATTGTACACATAGATCATAATGCAATTCGGTTCCTTATTAATAAACCAATGGTGAGCTCTCGCATCATACGATAGCTTGTGATCTTGCAAGAGTTCAATCTCATGATAGTAGATCGTAAGGGCACTGAGAATGTTGTTGCCACTCATTTATCTCAGTTGCAATGGGACAACAAAGAGGACGAATACCTAATTTTGGATTGCTTCCCTAATGAACTCCTCTTTGCAGGTGTAATAAACAATCAATCACCCATAGATACAAATTGGTATAGTAGCATTATTACTTATCTTTTCACCTAAGAAACACCACAAGGGATAAACGTTAGAAAGAAACAAAAATTTCTTCACTACGTCAAACATTTCATGGAAATCAATGGACACCTTTACAAGGTGTGTTCCGATGGCTTGGTCCGATGGTGTGTTCTTGATGCAGATCAATTATGAGTTCTCCAAGATGTTCATGAGGGCCCTTGTGGGGGTCATTACAATGGGAGATGAATAGCCATTAAAATCTTGCTTGCAAGATATTATTGGCCTACATTATTTCAAAACACCCATCATTTTGTCCAATCTTGTGAGTGTTGCCAACACGATGAGGGAATGACTGCTAGAATGGAGGATTTACAATAATGGATACAACCCTTAGAACCCTTCGACATATGGGGTATTGATTTTATGAGGCCTATTACACCGATGTCCAATGGAAAAGCATACATTATTGTTGCCATTGATTATTTTACAAAATGGGCAGAAGCAGTTGCCGTTGCCGACTGTACATCATCTACCGCTACATGATTTATTCAACAAAAAATCGTAAATAGGTTTGGCATGCCTCATGCAGTTATTTCTGATAATGGTACACATTTTATAGGTGCAACTTTTTGAAAGTTGATGCAATGCTTAGGAGTTGAGCATTAACTGNTAGGTGCAACTTTTTGAAAGTTGATGCAACGCTTAGGAGTTGAGCATTAACTCACTACATCATATCACCCTCAAGCGAATGGTTAAGCCAAAGTCACCAATAGAAAAATCACAAAAATTTTAATACAAACCATTAGCAAATATAGGTGAGACTAGAGCACCAAACTAAATGATGCTCTTTAGGCCTACCACTCCACATGGAAACTCATTATAGGCTATTCTCCCTATGAGTTAGTGTACAATAAACTTCCAACGCTTTCCATCCAAACTGAGCGCTATACACTATCTATAGCATGTGACCTTAACCTTGACCTCAGTCTAGCATAGAAAGAATGGTTAATGAATCTTAACTTGCTAAATTAAAACCAATTAGCCATCTTGTCATCCAATGAACTACACAAGGGCTTCAACAAACAACATCATGACTGAAGAATTAGAAAAGTTAAATACCAACTAGGAGATAGGGTTCTTTATTGGAATCCTGCACATGTGCCACAATGAACTAAATTTTAAACACTGTGGGAAGGACCTTATATCATTCATGAAACTTTTTCTTTAGTGGCCATGATGATCTATAAACTTGGAAGCCTAGATAAGAAATTATTGGTCGACATCTAGCAAACCAAACCTTTCCATGAATCCAAAATGACCAATACTAACACTACCTCTGTTGATGGACAACCCTACTCATTATTTTGGATCTCCTCCTTCCAACTCAATCACGGGGGAGATGGCCACCAATGCTAATTATTCTAAGCCCTTAGTTTCTTTTTTCTTTTTTGTTTTACACATTTTTCATCTTTACTTGTTTTTGTTTTACACCATCGTTAACATTTTTACTATTTCTTTTCTGTTACATTTTTTTTGATTTATTCTCACTCATCACATAATAAGTACTCATGATAATGGGTTGTACTATAATGGTGTTGATTGCTAATGTTTGGTTTTTACCTTTGACTTTTAATGTTGATGCTAAGATATGGTTTCTTTTGATAAAATGAGCAATGAGTCCACATCATCCATTCATCCATTCAACTCTATAGTCTCCCTTTGCTGTGGAAATGTACTGTTCCTTTTTCTAATCAAACCTATTAACGAATTTGTGGCTTGGTATTCTTCAAACCAAAGAATGTTTCAAATGGATTGAAAATGGTGTAACTTCAAGGGGATTCGATGCATTTGTGCGAGCTATTCTCTTGGATACTTGGATGTTTTTCATAGGTTTTTTGCCATTCTATTGTCGACTAATATTACAAAGTTGAATAAATCAAATAAGTCTTTGCATGGTGTGGTTCTCACGTAAAAAATAAAAATTTAAAAATTAAAAAAAAACTGGTGGGAATTCAAAGCACACCCCTTAGACATAATAAAGGAACATGGGCTACAAGCACTGGTTATGATACTGGAAAGACATGTTACCCATGCTTGAAGGTTTCTTCTAACCAAGGCCCTTTCTCACTTCCTGCTTCTCTAATCTTCTCTTTTTGGGATGGTGGTTGCTTTGTGGAAGCATTCTTGTTACTTCAAGAGGATGGGTTGGTCAAGTGTGTTGATGCAAGGTCATTGGAGGTGGTTAGTTTTAATCTGGATTTGGACTGAATTTTATTAAGTCACCTTAACCACATACTACACAAGGGACTTTACCTAACCTTGATTTTGAGATTCCATTCCATTCTCTCTTCTCTTTCCATATTACTTCCCGTATTCTACCTCATTACTGGTTTTATGATTAGGCTATATTTTGGTCGATGCATTGTTATTCTTTGGTAAACTCTTGTAGGTGAATTATTAACTATTATTTCCATATGTCATTCCTAGAGCCTACAGACTCTTTGGTTTGTGGGTTTGTTAGGGCATAAAGGACATAAGCTTGCTTTGGGGAGGACCCACTAACATTCCTTTTTGGTGCAACTGTTAAGTTCTTTTCCCTTAAAAATTTCTTGCAATCAACTATTTATCATTTCACCTCATCCATGACATCCATTTTTGTTTTTCTCTTCCCTTATATGCATTTTTATTAGCTTCACCTTGTTATTTCTCTTATCTTTCTTTTTCTTTTGTTTTCCATCCTATTGCTATCGGAGGTTCGCTCTTAGTCATGGGCACTTATCACAAATTTTTCCATTTCATTATTTATCTCACCCCTACACCTTGGGTAGTCATCAGTTACAAACCTCTAACCTAGTATCTACCATACCCACAACCTAGCCAATGTGCTTCATATCGAGGCAAGGTATCAACTACATTATATCTTATCTATCCTTGCTAATTTGTGATTGTGTTGTGTGTGTAGATGGCGATCACATGAAAAATGGATTGGGATAGGAGGGAGCACTTAGGATGGACTGGAGCAAGAGCATTTATGCAAAGAAAATGCTTAGTCATGTGGCCATGGATGAACAATGGTATGCACATTTTTGACGTTGGCAAAAACATGCCTCATTTTCTTTTCTTTCTGTCTCTTCAAGCTATCAAATGAGGGTCTGGATGTCACCTATGTACAGTGTTCACCACAATGTTTATGAACATCAATGTTGTAATATGTTTGTCAATCAGTTCACTAGGTACTTTGAGTTTATCATTCCATGTCATCATCAATTGTCGTTCAGTCAATAATCCCATACCTTTTCAATATGTTGTATGGAACTAAAGGATGAGTTTTCATTCTGTCGTGGGGGTATGATGAGTCCTGATATTGGACCACTGATATCAGATATGCGATATCAGATCGAATCCCCAACATTGAACACATGATGTCAGAGCTTGTGTCATTGCCTATAAATAAGAGATAGGGGCACTTGGGTTTTAGTAGTAATTTTTCTAGTCCCTTAGCTAAACTCTTGTAGTTTTTCTCTTCCAAAGTTAGAATTATTTCTAAGTGCCTACAGTAGGAGTCATAAAGATAGTGGATCTTTATTCGAGCACACCTTATGTTCGGAAATAAAGATGTACTTTGTGATAAACCTTCCAACATTCAAAATAGCTTAACTATTGCATTTAATGTTATTTACTTTTATTTGATGCTTTCATTAGTTAATCTATGTTATTTTTATAGAATTAATAATTATCAATGAATTAGCACACTTAGCATGACCACTTCGAGCATACGTGGAACACTTGGTAACCCAGTAACGACTAGTGTTTGGTAATCCTAGTAGTGTTACACTAGTTCAGGATGTGTCCGAAGAGTGGAAACAATGTTGGTGTTAGGCTTTGATTAAACATTAGAGTTACAAAAAACCCATTAGTTAACTAAATCTTTTCATTTCACACACTTAGGAGACCAAGATAGAAAATATAAAAAACATAAAAAAAATCATATACCTCGAGTTTACTTAACCATACAATTATGCCTTACAAGTAAGCTTGGGAAGATAATGACTACATAACTCATCTTTGTTCTATGTAGGTGCATAAGCACTTAATCCTTGGAGTTCAACCAAATCATGCATGAACGCTTGTATTCATATGGTTGGGCATAGGGGTACCTTGCCACTCATCAACCATTATCTTTAAAATGGATAATCTATGTAAAGTGGTTATTACAAAGCTTTGGTAAAGAGTCATAAAGTAAGTATTAGAAAATTTAATTTAGATTTATGTTATGGAGATCTACTAGCTATTTTCTTAATATGAAAATTAATGGAAACATATAAAAAACACTTAGAAAATCTACGTATGAGTTTAGAAAAAGCATATTTCAAAGTACCTTGAGACACTATTTGGTGAGCCTTGTGGAGAAGAAACATCCCTTACCACTATAATTAGAGAAAATTTTCAAGTTACAATAGGTCTACATCATGGGTTTGCAGTTAGCATATACTTGCTTGATGGAATCTCTTGGTGTATTCTAATTGCAAAAGATGTTATGTTGGATAAAGCTCCACCTTCTAAAATAAAAAAGTAAATATATTCTCCAAAATAAAAAGGCTTAAAATAAGTAGAAGTAAGACATAATATATGAAATGCATTTTCAATAAAAGCATAAATAGTGGTAAAATATACGTGACAATGTAAAGCCAAAAAGTCTCTCATTGCAAAGAGTTCTATTATCTATGATCAATACTCCAATCAAATGATGAAAGTAATAAAGATATAACAACTAAGATTGATGCAAGATGATCAAAATGAAGACATGCTAGTGGTGTTTTATATAATAAAAGAATCCCAATATAACTAAAAGAAAATTTTGTAGAATAGGAAAAAAGCCTATTGTCTTATATGGTATTGAATGTTAGGTAGTGGTATAAATAACAAATAAGTGTGACAACAATGCAAATGCTTAGATTGATGTTGAATACTACCAAAAGAGCTGAATTCCATAATGCCAATAATAGAAGAAGACTTAAAATGAGTTCTATTTCAAGCAAGCTATAGGAATGGCATCTTAGATAGTTTGGACATGTGCAAAGAAAATTAGATAACAAGCCTATAAAAAAAGATTACTACATCATTGTTCTTATAAAGTTACTATAATGAAGATCAAAAAAGACATAGGAAAAAACAATTGGAGATGATTTGAAGAAATTAAAAATAAATAGAGATCTAGCTTTTTATAAAGGTCAATAGAAAAAATGAACTCCTATAGTCAACCTTATTTACTTAGGACTAGGCTATAATGATGATGAGAAGGAGTAATTACTTACGACTACTTATACATTTTGCACTAACTTGATTAGTTGTACAATTTGCACCAACTTGATTTAAGTTAGTTCATCTTATTTTAAGCTTGAAAATCATAGCTAACTTTAGTTTAAACTTTTTCATTTTTAATCTAATTTCATGGTAATTACTAATGACTAATGAAAAAATAACTCTAGTAAGTATGTTGCTTTGCATGTAATATTTTGCTAAGTTTGAATTATATTTAAAGCATCATTATGTTATTATTTGTGTATTGATTTTTATTTATATTTCTATCAAAGTATCATGTTAGTTGATAACCCATTATAGCAACAATGCTTATCTTTTTATGTTTAAGCAAATTATTCTATGGTGACTTCCTCTTAATGAAAGAGCTTGGGCTATTCATTCATCTAGATTGTGCATGACTTGGAGCAAATCAAGCATAATGCAATTTCCTATCTGTATATTCATAATAAATGGATTACATAGAAAAGGCTGATAGCCTATATGATCTGAATAAAATGACAAGAAAAACTTTTGAAAAAATAATTCCTAATATTGATAATTTATTTAAGGAGAATAGCTTGCATCAAACTCTTTAAGATATTTTTTAACAGTATGACAAGTCTATTTTTTCTTTTCACTCTAAAGTTACATAGAAGAATATTATCAAGAATGATTTTATTTATAAGAAAATTAATAAGGTCTAGAAAATACAATTATCACTGATGAACAACGTGTATTTCCTCATTTAATTCTAATCTAACCAAGACCTAACTTGGTTCAAAAATCCTAACCAAGGTTGTGTTAACCACCTTTCAAGAGCTATATAAGGATGTGTGTGAAAATATAAGACAAATTCATAAGAGATCCAAGAGGGGTTGAAGAGGGAATTTTTGAGAAGAAGAGAGAGTTATGACTAAGGAGTGATCTTCCCAAGAGGTCGAGGATGCTCTTTAGCACCTCAAAGCCCTTGTTTTGTTGTTATTTTCTCCTTCAAATATGTGCAAATATTTGATACTGTAGTTGCAAACTTGAGCATTACAGAGAAGATGAGGAACTCCTCCTTTGTGAAGTAGAGTAAAGAGTTACCTCTTCTTTTATTGTGCATCTCTCTCAAAGCTACTTAATGCTATTGTTGGCTACATATGAACATTTTGTGTTATTCTTGGAGATACCTAGAAATTTAGCATGTTTCCGTTTTGTGTATTTCAAGACTTTTAATTATTTCAATGTTTCATAGTTTTAGTTTTCCCATTTCATATGTATTTAAGTTAGCTTCCAGATTTCAACCCTATTCCATTTCAATTTTCTCTCATCTAATTTCAATTCCCAATGTATTTTCAATGTGTTTGCTGAAATTTATTCAAGGTCTATTTTAGACACTTGAATTGATTGACAAATTTATCTCAACATATGATGATCCAAAGTATGTGCTATATAGCTTTGGAAAGATCATTGAATTCTCTATAGGTTAGGATCAAGAAACAAGAAGAAATAATTCAATAAAATTGAGTTATTATAGGTTTGTTTGCACCTATCAAAAAATGGAAAAATCTAGACAACATAGCAAGCTTAGTAATGAGCAGCAAGGTACCCCTACACCCAATCATACAAATGACAAGCATTCATGCATGATTTGGTTGAACTCCATAGAACTTAAGTTCTTAAGTACACTAGTTTCAAGGAAGTGAAATCTAATTTACATAATTGTTGTCTTCTCAGTTCCACTTGTGAAGTACAAGTATATGGTTAAGTGTAACTAAGGTATATGATTTTTATCATTTTATATTTTGTAAGTTTAATTGCCTACAATAGGAATGAAAGGTAGAGGAGTTTAATATCTAATTATTCGACTACCTAGCTAGCTTAACACAAGTACTCATTTCCACTCTCTTGGACACATCCTAAACACATATAACACTGCTAGGTTACCAAACGTTAAGCATTTCTAGATTACCAAGCGCTATATGTATTCTTGAAGTAGTTATGTTTGTGTTTGTTAACAACTAAAAATTAACTACTTAATTAAAGTGCATTAAAGTAAAGTGCATAGATATCAAACGCATTAAGTAAACATTAATCTATTCACGGTGTTATAAGAATGATCAAAAGGGCTCATCTTTATTTCTGTCTCACTGCTATGCTTAGGTACATCAGTGTTCAAATAAAGTTCCGTACACACAGAGACTTTTGCTATGGGCACTCAAAAAATATTCTAACTCCGGAGAAAACAAATTGCAAGAGCTTCACTATGCTATGATAAAAAATATCCAAAATTGATGAAAACTATGAGCCCAAGTGCTATATTTATAGGTTGGCATATACCCTACGATATTGGATATTTGACATCACGTCCTGGGCTCCAACATCGGGTATCTGATGTCAAGGTTCCGTTATTGGAGCCAGTCAAATCATGGCTCATCACTTAGTTTGTAATGTAATTTTCCAGAGAGATTTTGTAATATTTTTTTATTGAATATTTTGTAAACCATATGAAGTTTGATTAATTTCCATTTGAGAGATATGAATTTTTTATTATCAATGTTTAGAAAAAAAACTTGAAGGTTTCATTCACTCCAAGCCTCCCGTTGCACCAACTCTAACAAGTGTAGATGTGGATGGGAAACCTTCAAGCACATTCTAAAATTGATTTAGGATTCAAAAAATTTATTTTGACTAAGTTTTTGAGAAGTAACAACGGAGTTGATAAAATTCTAATTCTAGAATTGGTGACAATAATGCTCAAAAATTCTAAGTTAAGGATAATGATGTGTAATGAGCAGCAAGGTATCCCTACGCTCAACCATACGAATATGAGCATATACGCATGATCTGGTCGAATTCCAAGGACTAAGTGCTTATGCGCCTTGATGGAACATGGATGGGTTGGTTAATCGTTGTCTTCCCAAACTTACTTATATGTCATGATTGTATGGTTAAGTAAGCTTGAGGCATATGATTCTTATATCTTTTATGTTTTTATGTGGTGCTAATAAGGGAGGAAAGAGATAACTAAGTGCCTAATTTAACTTAACTACTCATTAACTAAGTTCTAACTAATCCTAACACCAGTATCCATTCTCACTTTCCATACACATTCTGAACCAATGCAACACTATTAGGGTTACCAAACACTAATCGTTACTGGGTTACCAAGTGTTACACGCATGCTCGAAGTGATCGTATTGTGTGTGCTTACTTAGGAGAGTTGTAGGGTGAAAGAGAATCATTAATTAACTAAGGAAAGCATTAAGTAATAGTAATTAACATTAATTAATCTATTCTGAATGTTGCAAGGTTTATCACAAAGTTTGTCTTTATTATCATACACAAGGTGTGCTCAGGTACACAATGCTTGAATAAAGATCCATTCACTTTATGAATCCTATTACATACACGTAGAAATAATTCTAAATCTNAGCACGCAAACAAGCATGTTGTGCGTAGTCGCAGTTCGACTTAAAAGAATCGCATTAGCGAAACCCGCGGCGTTCGGGCCCACATCATCAGGGTTTCACGTATCGCGGCTTACAAATACCCCGGTTGACAAATATATCAGAGAGATCAAAGGGGGAAAAACATCGGAGCAAAAGAAAACTAGAGCAAATCAGAGCAAACGAGAGCACCTGAGCACTCCTCACTTTTGTTGGCAGCAGATCAAGAGGACAAGAGCATTTCACTGAGCNGTAATAAGCTCCGAAGACAAGTCAAATTTGTCTAAGGACAGGTTTATGCTCAGCCACGCACAGCAGCGTGATGAGCGTAATAAGCTCCGGGACAGTTAAAGGCGAATTGGCTAAGGACAAGTTTACGCTCTATCA
>MNCI01035111.1:192748-400641 GCA_015680685.1 Gnetum montanum | reverse complement strand
GAAATAATTCTAAATCTAGGAGGGAGAAAAGGCAAGAGTTCGGCTAAGGGTCTAACTAACTATTGCAAAACCAAGTGTGCCCCTCTTATTTATAGACAAGGAAATAGGTCTCGATATTGGGTATCCGACATCACATGGTAGGCTTTGATATCACAGACTTGATATCACGGATGCAATATCATGGTTCATCATACCTCCACAACTAAATGAAAACTCGTCCTAATGACAACTAATGGTGGAATGGGATGATAGACTTAATGTGCCCAATGAATGGATCAATAAGTGATGGGACACAATATCGTATGGGACACGATATCGCGTCTGCCGCAATATCGCATGGGTCTTGATATCGCGTACACAATATTGCAGTCTGCTGTAATGTCTATAAATAAGAGGCAACTTTCCCAATTTTAGGATATAGTTTAGTTCCTTAGTGAAACTCTGGAAGTTTGATCCCTCTAGAGATAGATTATTTTCCCAATGTCTTCCCACAGTGTGGTGAATGTAATTGTACGACATCCTTTATTCGAGTGTGACGTACTTGGACATGCACACGATCGAAAATAAAGATCAAGATTACTTCATCATTGTAGCATTCACTTTGTTTATTTATTTAATTAAATGTTATTTACTACTTTCCTAATTAGTTTCTCTCACCCTTAAACTCCTAGTAACATGGAATGAGTACGACCTGATTACGAGCATTTAAGTGTGACTACTTGGTAACCCAGTGGCGTACCTAGGATCTGTGCTTGGGAATCCCAGTGGTAGTCATGCATGAAGTTCAAGATGTGTATGGATAATCAAGGAATGGATGCTCATCGCACTTAGGTTAGATTAGATTATCTTACCCTTCCTCCTAGCTTAGCTTAGTTAATATTACTTTCCACTACCTTCAGGAGTAGCATTAGATTAGGAACACATCATATGCCTCACTCTAGACTAAACCACACGTGACAAAGATAATACTAGTCCAGGTGGAAAGACAACGAACTACGACCTAAGGTTAACGATCTAGGTGCCACAACTAGTCTATCTGCAAATTTCGACCGGATCACGCGTGAAAACGCTTGTATTCGTATGGTTGAGTGTAGGGGTACCTCGCCACTCATCATTGGCGCCATTGCCAGGGATGGTGCTAGTTATCTAGATTAGTTATGTCATACAAGGTCACTGTATAAGGACTTAATGATATATCTATTAGGAAGAAGAAATAATTATTAAAAAGTCACATCTAAATTCACACACAACTTTACAACAATGCCTCTCCTACAAGATTACAATAACGTCACACTTGTTGAGGAAGTTCATTGGAGAACCAACGAACTATATGATGATGAAGATTGGAGTATACAACCTGAAGTGGGGGTTTCTTATAAACATGAACAAAAACAACGTCATCCCAGCACACGAAAGCATAACTTACCCAATGATGATGAACCCCTACTGGCTACTACAAGATTAACGCAAATACAGGAGGTTGTTCGAATCTCACGTAGGCATCGTAAAGAGAGCCGTCTACCCAGGCTTGATTTAAACAACTTTTCTACATTTTCAAGATGCTATGACTTAGATCTGCATCAACATTTACAAGCCTTCTATGATGCCTACGCATGGAACAACATTGATAAAGGTTGGCAAAAACTTAAGCTCTTTCCAATGATACTTGTTGGCCAAGCAAAAGTATGGTATAGATCATTAAAACCAAATTCAATATGACGTTGGTCAACAATGGTAGAAGTCTTTAATGAAATAAATCAAACCTATGAAAGAGTGTCAACCTTGAGGAAAAAAATCCAAGGATGGAAACAAGCACAACATGAACCCTTGGACATTTCCTTAGAAAGATATTATGTACTATTAAAAAACTGTCCAGGCCATGGGTTTTCTGAGGAAAGGCTAATGTACCATATCATTGATGGGCTACATAATGCAACAAGAGAGACCTTAGGAATGTATGCCCAATGTCAACTATACGAACTACGAACCCATCAAGTCCAAGAGCTTATTCAGCAGGTAGCAAAAGAAGAAGAAGAAATAGCTAGATGGAAGAGTGCTGAAAAACATCAACGGGACCAAAATCTCAACTCAACAAAGGTCCATGATCATAAAAAGAAGAAATTAACAAATCTCAAGGTGAAAACATCATCTTTGCCAATACAAAAATCACTAGAAAAAGCTGAGGCAAAGATCAATAAGATGTTGGAATGGACATATCAAAAGTGTGGAGAATTTATCAACAACATTGGGGATAGAGTTTTGACAACCCAAGAAGCAGGAAAAAACATTAGACATTTGGAGAAAAAGAATGAAGGGAATAAGTGCTTAACTGTCAATCATACGTATGAATGCAACATATGCTTGTATGATCACCCCAAGGGCCAATGCCCAATATTGTTACATCTACATGAGCATTGGTGGAACACATTACATCCAAACTTCATATAGAGGTATTGTGTTCAATCATAGTGCCAACAATCCCAGTCGTGGGGGAGACCACCCTTAGACTGGAGACACCTTTCGTATCATCTAAATCCAAACGCTTATCTTGTTCAACATCCTATTTTTCCAACTGCACCAATGTACTCTATCCCACCACATTACTATTCTTCACAATACTATCAACCCATGCCTCTAACACAACCACCACCTTATGTACCTTATACTCCTCCTAACTTTCAACATTCTCACCCTTTCCCTCCTTCCACATTGCCACAAATTGTTCATAAGGTATCTGTGCCACAGCAACAACCCACGAACAACACTTGTGCTACTACTACCAACAGCAGTAAGAAGTCTTCTCAACATCAAAAGTGCCCCTTCTTTAAACATGGTCGTAAGAAGGGACAACATAATTCTAAGGCCACTACACCCTCCAACTCAGCACAAGTCCCACACTGTGGTGCACCCTCATCTTCGAACCCAACACCTCATGTTACTTCATCAAGGCCACCAACTCACACTCCAAAAACCATACGACCCAATGAACACAACCATGGGAGGCATCATTCCAATCCTTACATACCATCTAACAGTCCCAAACATCATAGTGGGTCAACTCGTTAACCAGAAACTTCATCGTATAAAGTGCTCCCCTATGCTCATTATAATCAAGTGTGTTAACCCTAAGGGGATAAGTATGACTAGGCCCCAATATTTTCAACATGCAAGGATCCTCATCTTCCATTTATTAATCCTTGTCATACTCAACCATTTAGTTATGGGGGATATCCCCCATCCTAAAAACAAGTAGGATTAATAACCACTTTTTATTTTCTTTGATTTTACAACTTTTTGTTTTCCAGTTTTTCATTTTTCAACTTTTTGTTTTATCTTTTCATCTTTTTGTGTTTTTGTGTTTTTGTCTTTTTACGTTTTTGTAAGTAATCTTGTTTATGAATAAAACACTCATGTGGATTGTTGGTTGAGGTGTGTTTTATGTTATTAATTCATGAGTGAGCAATTATTTGGATAGTAAGCCCATTACACCAACTCATCCACTCTACCAATAAGAGGTTCTGTTTAAGGGTACAGTGATATTCTTAACATTTTTAAAACTTAAAATTAATTTTGTGTTCATTGTACCTAGAATGAAGAAGGATGGACCAAGAGGGAATGATTAGGGTGTGACATCAAAGGGACTTGTGGATTCTCTTTGGTGACATCTGTGGGAGTGATCATGCGACGTGGTTGTACTAAGATCCTTGTAGATCTAATGAAAAATGGGAGTAAGAGTAATCAAAAGGGCACTTAAAAATTAATGTTGTGCTAGGGGGTTCCACTGGAAAGACATGCACCCATGCTTGAAGGTTGGCGGCTTCTCTGGATTCAATATTCAAAAAAAAAAGAAAAAAGAAAGCAGAAAAACAAAGTGCCACAAAACAAAATTCACTCCTCCCTTGAACAAAATGCCAAGTGATCGTACGCCTTGTTGTTATAGTACTCTCATAGTCGTTCATCATGGGATGAAACAATGCGATGTCATTGATAAGAAGGCATGGACTTTGTCTTGATCTTGGAACGATGGGTTAATGCCACCTTAATTATGCTTTTCATGTAGGATTCACTGTGCCCTGGGTCAGTTACCTCATGTCCCAATCTCTACGATCCCTTTCTATACTTCGTCTCATCTCACTATTCATGTAATTGTAGCTCGTGTTCCATATAGCATAGAATTTTCATCTTATTCTGGTGCTATTTACATGTGTGTGTTTTGTGGAGTTAGTGTGGATTACATTTAACCCTTCTAGTGCCCATGGACACTTTAAGTGTGGTTACACAAGAGCATTATAGGTTGAAACCTGCTTTGGGGAGCACCCACTTGTGTAATTTTTTGTAATCTTCACTTATGACCTAGCTCACACTCACCATTTCTTACCCTTAGCATAATTTTTCATAACACTCTTTCCCTACTATTATCCCTCTAAATTTCAATGTTCCAATGTATCATTACATACCCTTTTTCTTACCACCCATGGTTTTATTGATAAAATCCACACCATTATCATTAATTGTGCCTTTTTGAATTAATAGAATTACCCTAAAACCCTTGATAATAGTCAATGTCCTCAATTTACAATGTTAATTTCAAGAAAATAATTTTAAAAAGTTGGTATTTTCATGGTGTCTCATGTCACTAGGGATGAGATATCGCGTATGCGATATCACGTCCCACGTGATATCGCGTACATGATGTATTGTACACGATATCGTGTCCCCGCCACCTATAAATAGGACACCCCCTCCCTGCCACACTTAGCATCATTTTGTCCTTCACATGGGGGGAGTTTTTGCAATTTTTCTCTACGCCCTATGATTGAGTGACCCTTGCTTTTCTACTCATATCTCACTCGCTGATACTCTGATTTTAATTCTGTTTGAACCTGCTTGAACCCAGAGTGTTCAGCTTAGTAGTGGGGGAGAGACACTTACCAAAAAGTGCCTAATTTTTTTGAAATTTATCATCGCCCAAAGGACATCATCTAGAAAAATTAAAAATGGAAACCACCTAAGTCATAGGACTCATTATTACAAACTTTCAGGCAAGATCACATGGAAATAACATAATATCATTAATTAAGGCAAGTAGTAAGGTATAACTTGACTTCATAAAAACCTTACTAACGCTTGACCCATGTGATTGTAGATGACCCCAAAATGTGCATAGCATGAGGGTCCTACTCAAGGTGGAAAGAAACAATCTCGGAGAGGTGGAAGACAAGGCCCTCCCAGACAACATGTAGAATAGGAGGATTAATCATTCAGAATTCATCAAGATGAACCTCCTACCGGACGGTCTGGCTAGGCAGAAGAAGGAGTTGCTGCAGCACTTGAATTGGTACAACAACTCATGTTGCCCCAAGATTGTGTTTAGGCTATCCATGAGAAGTCCACATTCGCTGCGGTGATTGTGGAGTTGAACTTTGAATCATTCGTAGAGTTCACTCCTGAGGCCATTTGGGATCACCTCAAGGGGTCTCCCTTATGGCCCATCCTCTCTAAAAGCGGTGCCTGGTACCTAGGAGAGACATACCAATTTTGGCACAATAGGGAGCAAGGAACCACTGTTAATATTTATGGTGTGACAATTGACTTCTCTGCCCAAGCCATTTTGGAAGTGTTAAATCTTCCGAATACAGGGCCCTAGGTTGCTTGATTATCCATCCATTCAAACCCCGATGTGTGAAAGGATTGATTGTAAAAGGCGTATGGCAGAGATAAAGCATTTGGTGAATTGACGACGGAAGAGAGGGTTTATTTCAAAATTGGGACATATCACCTCTTCCCCACAACAGGCTTGAAAAGAATATCCATGTGTGTGGCTAGAGGATGTGTAGTGTTGATGGGAAAGGTTAACGCTAACCTACCCCATCTATATTTGATGGAGATCCTGAGGCGGTTCGAAGAACGGAAGACAGGGAAGATGGCATTGCCTTTTCCTTGTCTTATTAGAAAGCTATGCCAACGTGCTAGTATTCAGGGATACACCAATGACATCCTCAGAAAAGCCCAAATTTCTTCATATGCTAAATTGCTAAAGGCGCTAGCTCCAAGAAAAAGCACTAGTGAGGATATGAGACTAGAACAAAAAGAATAAGAAGAAGAACAGATGGCTAGACCTAGTCACCCTCCAGCCACAAGTCCCAGCCAACAACAAGAAACAGGGCCTAGCACAGGCTAGGATCAGCCGCCGCCACCGCAATACTATAGACCGTTGATGGGCCATTTTAGGGCCATCGTTGAAATGGTTAGTTAGGGAAGTCGTGATGACGCAAAGCTCTTCCACATCATTGATGATGCCATTTAGCCTATAGTTTCATTAGATTGCACAAGGGGTGAAGTATCCATTCAAACAGGAGGAGGGAAAAGTAGATGGTCATAACAGATCTCAGAAAACATGACATCTCTCCAGGTGCAGTTAGAGACTAGTGAAGGGGCCACTATGGTGGTCATACAACACTAGAATTCCACGGGAGTTGTAAAATTGGTCACAGACCACATCAAAGAATCCTTCAATGTACTTGTTGTGTCATTGGCAAATCTTTCAGGAGCACGGGATGCTCAAACCTTAGCCGGAACCTCAATGACTTCTGCAAAACATGAGGATGCACTTGATCAATTGCTTCAAATAGGACAAGTAATGATGTCCCTATTTGACATCCCTGAGGATGTTACAGTAATTCAATCAGACCTCATTTCCACAAAGGGGAATCTAGTCTTAATAGAAGTGAGGGCCGAGCATGTTGAAGCTAAAGTGCAGAAACTACAAAAGCAACTCGTAGCCTTACACGCAGCACAGCGGGACCCTTTGCAGTTTGTTCTCGCAGACCAGCTAGAAAACTTTAAAATTGAGCAGCTAACAAAATTAATAAAGGAGAACAAAAAGGTGATTGAAGAAAAAGAGAAGGTTGTTTTAGATGCCTCCACATCACAGGTGCAAAACCATGCGCATCTTAAGGCACTCAAGGCCTTAGAAGATGAAAACAAGTGGCTGTTTGCTGACAATCTTCGGTTGATCACTGTAGAGAAGCAAAAGAATGTTCTCGATGAACACATTCATCAATTATGAGAACAATTTATCTAAGTCAACTGAGACATAAGTCATTTAGCCAGAGAAAATTGAACCCTCTCAATGGAGGAGGTACGCGCTATTCATCAAAAGTTAGTGATTGAGATAAGCGCGTGGTAGAATGAGGCTAAACGACATAAGAAGCTGAAGGAGCATTTTTGCGATCAGGTGGGGATGTCTAAAGAAATCATGGAAAAGGAGATCCATATGGCCAAGGCCCATATCAACATAATCAATGCCCAACACACTAATTGGCAGGCCATATTGGACACATATGCCTTTGCCCACCAAGCGGAAGTTAAGAACCAGGACCTGCAGATCTAGACTTAAATTAATCACATTCAGTGACCCCGCATCAATACACTTGGCCAATCCATCCTCTTGAAGCAATAAGAATTGCTCCACAAAGAGTGACCACCATCCCAAGGAAAGCGAGATGGAGAAGCAGGCAGCGAGAAAGGATCTTAGTTAGAGGGAACCTTCAGGCATGGGTAACATGTCTTTCCAAATCCATAACCAGTGCTTGTAGCCCATACTTCATTATTGTGTCTAAGGGGTATGCTTTGAATTCTTACTTTTTTTGCATGAGAACCACACCATGCAAAGACTTATTTTTATTTACTTCGCTTCCTAATATTTGAACAATGTTAAACGNTTTTATTTACTTCGCTTCCTAATATTTGAACAATGTTAAACGGGCAAAAAACCCAAGAAAAAGCATTCAAGCACCCAAGAGAATGGCCAGCACAAATGCATTGAATCCCCTTGAAGTCACATCCTTTTCATCCCTTGAGTCTTTCCTTGGGTCGAAAAATACCTAGTGACCAATTTATTAATAAGTTTACTTATAAAAAGGGGACTATACAATTCCAAGCCAAAGGAGACCATAGAGTTGTATGGATGAGTGGACGATGTGGACTCATTGCCTATTTTACCAAAAGAACCATACCTTAATATCAGCATCATAATTCAAAGGTAAAAATCAAACATTAGCAATCAATATGATATAATTCAATCCACCATCATGAGCACTTATTAGATGACAAATAAAAGTAAATCATGCAAACAAAGAAATAGTAAAAATATGAACGATGGTATAAAACAAAAATAAGAAAAGTTGGAAAAATGCATAAAAAAATGTGTAAAACAAAAAAAATAAAAAAATAAAAAAAATACAAAAAGAACTGATGGCCTAGAATGGTTGGCATAGGTGGCCATCTCCCCCACAACTAAGTTGGAAGGAAGAGATCCAAAATAGCGAGCAAGGTTGTCCACCAATTGAGGTAGCATGTGTACTGGCTATCCTAAGCTCATGGAAAGGTTTGGTTTTTTGCATGTTGACCAACAATTTCTTATCTAGGCTCTCAAGTTTGTATATCATCACGGCTCCTAAAGGAAAAGTTGCATAAATGACATAAGGTCCTTCCCACAATGTTTGAAATTTAGTACATTGTGGCACATGTGTGGGATTCCAGTAGAGAACCTTATCTCTTGGTTGATATTTAACTTTCCTAATTTTTAGGTCATGATGTTGTTTATTGAATACCTAATGCAATTCATTAGATGATAGGGCAGCTAGTCAATTTTTATCTAGCAAGTTAAGGATTACTAACCATTGTTTCTGTGCTAGATTAAGGTCAAGGTTGAGGTCACATGTCGTGGATAGTGTACGGATCTTAGTTTGAATGGGAAGTGTCAAAAGCTTTCCGTACACTAACTCATAGGAAGAGTAGCCTCTAGGGAGTTTCCATGTGGAGTAATATGCCTAAAGAGCATCATTTAGTTTAGTGCTCCAGTCTCTCCTATACTTGCTAATAGTTCTTGTCAATATTTTCGTAATCTCCCTGTTGGTGACCTTTGCTTGATCATTCGCTTATGGGTGGTATGGTGTAGTCAATTTATGCTCAACCCCTAAGCATTGCATTAATTTTTGAAAAGTTGCACTTATGAAGTGTGTACCATTGTCTGAAATAAGTGCATGTAGCATACCAAACCTATTCACAATTTTTTGTTGAACAAATCGTGCAGCTGTAGATGATGTATAATCTTTAATAGTAGCTTCTTCAACCCATTTTGTTAGGTAGTCAATAGCTACTATGATATAAGCTTTTCCATTGGACATTAGTGTAATCGGCCTCATAAAATCAATTCCCCAAATGTTGAAGGGTTCTAAAGGTTGGATCCATTGTTGTAGACCCTCCATTCTAGTAATCATTCCCCCATCACGTTGACAGCGCTCACAAGATTGGATGAATTGATGGGCATCTCAAAACAATGTAGGCCAATAATATCCTACAAGAAATATCTTGATGGTCGTTCATCTCTTAGCTTAATGACCCCCACAAGGACCCTCATGAGCATCTTGGAGAACTTGCAGTTGATCTATATCGGGAACACACCATCGAACCAAGCCATCGGGACACACTTTGTAAAGTTGCCTATTGATCTCCATAAAGCACTTGGCTTGGTGAAGAAACTATTGTTTCTTCTTAAGGTTTAATTCTTGTGGTATTTTTTGGGTGAGGAGATAGGTAAGAATGCTATTGTACAAGTTTGTCTTCATGGGTGATTGATTATTCACTACACCAGCAAAGAGGAATTCATTAGGGAAATGATCAGAAATTGGATACTCATCCTCTTTGTTGTCCCATCGCAACCGAGATAAATGATCAACAACTACATTCTCAGTGCCTTTATGATCGATCATCGTAAGATTGAACTCTTATAGGATTACAAGCCATCATATGATATGAGGGCTTACCATTGGCTTATTCATGAGGAACTGGATTGCACTATGATCTGTATGTATATATACTTTTTATCCCAATACATAGTGTCTAACCTTTTCTAGTGCAAACACTACAACCATTAATTCTTTCTCTATGGTAGTGTAGTTAAGTTGTGCACTAGAGATACTACTACTTGCATAGTGGATGTAATAAGGATGTTTCTGGTCATCTAACTATGTAAGTATGAATCCTAAGGCATAGTTGGATGCGTCAGTCATGATATGGAATGGTTTGGACTAGTTAGGAGCTTGTAGAATGGGTGTTTCTACTAGCTTCTGTTTCAAAGTTTGGAAAGCTAATTCACATTCCCTGGTCCATTTGAAAGGTACGTCATTTTTTGTTCATTTCACCAATGGTTTGGCAACCTTTGAAAAGTTCTCAATAAATCTCCTATAGTAGCCACTGTGTCCAAGGAATGATCAAATATCTTTGACAATTTTCAGTTGATGGGTAATTCCTTGGATAACTTTGATTTTCTCGAGGTCTACCTCTATCCCTGTGTGTGAGATTTTGTGTCCTAGTACTATGCCTTCTTGGACCATTAAATGGCTTTTCCACTAGTTTAGCCTTAAATTAGTTTCTACACATCTTTTTAACACTTGCTCTAACTAGTCCAAGGCTTAATCAAAGTTTGCTCCATAAGTGGAGAAGTCATCCATAAAGACCTCCATTCCATTCCCTATTTTCTGTTGGAATATGCTTAGAACTAGTCGTTGAAATGTTGCATGGGCATTGCAAAAGCCAAATGGCATCTATTTGTATGAAAACATTCCCCAAGGACTAGTGAAGGTAGTCTTGGCTTGGGGTTTGGTCTTCTCGGGCTATTTGTATTTGGTTATATCCACTATATTCATCTAGAAAACTATAATAGCGATGCCTTATGATGGTGTTTAAGACTTGGTTGAGAAATGGCAATGAAAAGTGATCTTTGAATGTTGCCATATTTAGTAGCCTAAAATCTATGCACACTCTCCATTTGCCTCCCTTTTTAGGCACAATAACTAAGGGGCTAACCCATTCGCTATCATCAATGGGGTATATGAACCTAGTCTTAAGAAGCTGTTCGATTTCTTCACTAACTAATTGCTTCAGCTTTGGGTTCAATTGCCTCTATGGTTGTCTTCGAGGCTTCATGGAGGGGTCAATGTAAATTCTATGTTGGCATATCCTATGATCTATTCCAGTTAATTCGGGATATGACCAAGCAAAGGCTTTCGATCATTTATTTATCATCTTTAGCAGTCTCTCTTTTTATTGCGGAGCAAGCTTCACATTAATAATTACTGATTTTCCATTTCTAAGGAACATGTATTCCATACCAGTGGGCAATGGTTTCATCATGATGGCCAACTTTTATCTAATCGATGATGGCATGTGTTAGCATGAATGTATGTGTTAAGTGTAGTGGTTGGGTTGAAGGAGGATCTGAAGTTTTGATTAATACTGAGGCATCTAAGGAATCAACCGCTTGTGATTGTAAGGGCTTAGTTGGACTATTGGTTCTAAAGAAAGGTCTTTTCTTCATGCGGTTGTCGAGACCAATAGTAGGTTGAGAGTTAATAGCTCTTGTGGCATTACATTGCTGCGGCTAGGTAGGGAGTTCACCTTGCATCGTGAGAGTAGGTGGTAGTGGAGCTATTGGTGGAAGAGATGCGACTAGATGAGAAGGATGATATGCTTGTGGAATATCACCCCTAGAAGAGGGAGTCCCATAATACTCATGGGCTTGGTAGTGATGTTGAGGAGTATTGTGACCAGTAGAGTCATGTGGAGAGATTAGGTGCTGCACATAATATCCGTATGGGTCAAGTTGTTGGTAAGGGTACTGTTGCCTTGGTGGTGGCATTCCCCATGATTGTGGGTGCTACAACTATTGATATTGCTCAATTAGTTGTGATGGAGTTCCACTTGGATAATACATTAAGGGTTGGTGAAACTGTCTTGGGTTACCTTGGAGGTAAGGTAACCTTCGGGGTGTTTTTTGTTTATTCAATCATGGATTGAGTGCATACACCCTAGACTCCCGTAGATATGAGATTACAAGGAAACATCCCTTAGGATGGTCATCTTGACATATCTGGAATCCACTATCATTGTCTATTTCTTAATCCACAAACTCTTCAATGATGGCAACTTTTCCCTTACCCTTGTTACGTGCATGTTCAACTTCTCTCTTTTTTCTTTTTTCACTACCTTGCTCTCTAGACTCCTCTACTAATTTAAGAATAGTTTGAAATCTATTGTCTAGGGAATCCTACATTTGGTCTACCTTTTCTAATACTTCTAATGTCAAATTTTGGATAGGCAAAGTTTTCCTATTCACCATCTCTTCGAGTGATGACTCTTCTTCATCCTCACAAAATCTTACTTCCTTCTTTCAGAGGGAAGGATCTCTATTATACTCTTCCGCACTTTCTCTCTTCCGTAGCTCACCTTTTTCCTTAGCAACTTTCTCCAATAGTCTTTGAATTTGATGGGACCTAAGCTTGTATAGTCTTCCTTGGGCATAAGTCCCAAGGGTTCTTCTTGTTTCATGCCTAAGCCCATCTATGAGATGACACAGTTGATCCCTTTGCGAATAACCATGGCTAGGACAATGATGTAACAGTGCATAGTATCAGCCCATGGCATCATCCAAGGGTTCATGTCCTCATTATTTCCATCCTTGGATTTTCTTTCACAGATTGGACACTTGGGAGTACGTTTGGTACTTATCATTGAACAATTCTAACATGGTACTCCACCTACGAATGGATTTCGGTTCTAAGGATCGGTACTAGCTCTCCGCTTCTTTGACTAGTGTCCATGGGAACAACTTAAGTTTTTTCCATTCGTTCTCTATGTTTTGTAAGGCACACACATCATGGAATGCTTGTAAGTGATTCTGAGGGTCAACGTTGTATCCCCCTTCAAATCGTGGGATGTTGTTCATATCTAATGTCTTGATTCTACTATCGTTTTGGTGCCTTGTTGGAATTCTAATAGCCTTAATTATGTCTAACATACTCCGAGTAGTGAGTAGGGGTTCATCATGATCATCTCGTTCATGGCATCTATGATGCCTACATTGTTCCCTACTCTTCCTTCTTCTATGTTGTGATTCTTGAGAGTGCCCTCGTCCCCTTTCCTGGCTATTTCGTTTATGACTTCCATTTTTCCTACCTTTATCCCCATGGTCTTTTTCTTTATGACTACGCTTGGATACTGAAGGAGAGGGTGAAGGAGATGATGAAGGTAAAGAAGAAGAAGAACCATCACCATGATAGTGTCTGATACCTTCTCTTCAGCGATCTCAACCTCGATCGTGATTGCTATCAGAATGTCCACCTTTATCATGTGTCCGTGTCTCTTTTTGAACCCTTTGTGCCCATGGGTATTAGAACCTAGATTATGAATAGTGGAATGAAGGTTCTGATACACAACCCCTTGGCCAAAGTCAAGGGGAGGAACATCGTTGTGTGGGCAACTACCTAAGGTAGGTTCATCACCCTCAATTTTGCTTAAGACTTGTGGGACATCCTGGGACCACTTACCCTTCAAAGACTTATGATGTCTCTCCTGTTGCAAGTCCCTTTGACATTGTGTCTCTATGGGATGTGATTCTCTTGAGTCATGGTCTTGTACAACGTATTCTGTGTGTAAGTGTTGCATGCCAATTCGTGTGAGAGCACGAAGAAGCATGCTTGGGATTGAACGATCAGGAGGTAACACTATGTTACCGTATAAGTCTCACCAACGTAGTTGTTCATCTTGATGGAGGATAAAGGTGAAGTCTATTATATACTCATCAAGGTGAATATATACCACTTGTAACTGTTGAGGGACTGGTAGATCAATGTCATGTGTATTATGCCGCCAATTGTTTCCTGTTTCAGACCTAGGCAATGAAGCACTTTCGTATGAAGAAGGAGACATACTTGTATGTTCAGTGTGCAATGTATCATTTTCTTTTTCTCAACCAACCCTAAGGGTTTGCTCCAACGATGTGAATGATTTTCTAAGTTCTACTTAGTGCACAAACAACTAAGTCCTTGGCAACGATGCCAATGATGAGCGGCGAGGTATCCCTACACTCAACCATACAAATACGAGCGTACAAGCATGATCCGGTCAAATTCCAAGGACTAAGTGCTTATGCACCTTGAACAAGGACGGGTTGGTTAATCATTGTGTTCCCAAACTTACTTGTATTTCATGATTGTATGGTTAAGTAAGCTTGAGGCATATGATTTTTATATCTTTTATGTTTTTATGTCTTATGCTAATAAGGGAGGAAAGAGATAACTAAGTGACTAATTTAACTTAACTACTCATTAACTAAGTTCTATCTAATCCTAACACCAGTATCTGTTCTCACTTGTCGTACACATCCTGAACCAGTGTAACACTACTAGAGTTACGAAACGCTAATCGTTACTGGGTTACCAAGTGTTACATGCATGCTCGAAGTGATCGTACTGTGTGTGCTTACTTAGGAGAGTTGTAGGGTGAGAGAGAATCATTAATTAACTAAGAAAAGCATTAAGTAATAGTAATTAACATTAATTAATCTATTCTGAATGCTACAAGGTTTATCACAAAGTTTGTCTTTATTACCATATACAAGGTGTGCTCAGGTACACAATGCTTGAATAAAGATCCATTTACTTTATGCCTCTTACTGCGGGCACCTAGAAATAATTCTAACTCTAGGAGGGAGAAAAGGCAAGAGTTCAGCTAAGGGTCTAACTAACTATTGCAAAACCAAGTGCGCCTACCTATTATTTATAAGCAAGGAGATAGGTCCCAATATTGGGTATCCAACATTGCATGGTAGGCTCCGATATCATGAACCTAATATCGCGGCCCTGATATCATGGTTCACCAAATTAACATTGATGCTATGTTAGTGTTAGTGCTTGGGTTGTCAAGAACTTGGACACTAAACTAAACTCATAGAATACCAAGAGGGGCTATGATAGTTGTGGAACATGTACTAGATGTGTAAAAGACAAATGTTAGTGCTCTTGGTCTCTAAAATTTTAAAAAGTACTTTATATCTCCAAAAATCGGCCATAAATTTAGGGTTTGATCCTATATTTATAGGCTTAGAGTTGCCAAATTTGACCTTGAAGTTAAGTAGAGTTTACTTGGAGTTTGTTTTTTCAAGTTTAACTTATGAGACTGGGCAACACTAGTCACAAGAGAAGTGGTGTTAATGCTGACATCAATGTCAGTGTTATAAAGAGATCAAAATTTTTCAATTTTTCCAAGCTATAATTCTAAGCTTCTAGAACTTCTTCTAACACTTGAACTAATGTCGAATTATGTTGTGAGGACATCAAGGAGCTTGTGAACCTAAGAGATGATGTTGAATGCGAAGTATGAAGGTCAAGGACCACATAGTATAGGTCCTACATGATTCTTTATTACTAGAAACCATGATTTGAAAGAACACTTTTTGGCAATACCCCATTTCATAAGAATAAATATATTCTGAAGGGATTGTAAAACTAGAAAGTAGAAATTTTATTTTAAAGAGATTATAAAAACAAAAGTTTTTAAAGTTATTAGATAAATTTAAAAGTGGGAAGGAGTATCAAACCCCTAATAAATATTAATAATGAGTAAAGAAAATTCAAAGTATAACACAAGCTTGACACCAAGTAGAAATCATCAAGAAAAGAAAAAAAGGAAAGAAAAAACCTTTTGATTTTAGGATTATCTACTCAAGTACAACCTTACAATTAACATTTTAAAAAAAATAAATAAAGAAAATTAATTATTAATAGGAAAGAAGGTCACTCTTAACAAAATTTACATCACTTTTTAATATTTATACTTAGAACTTAAAATAGCTAACAGATTTAAGATAGAAAATTGTGGCTTAGTATGAATATTTGTATCACAACAAGCAAGTGGTAGTATTTGTGGGGGGTGTCGAACCCCAAAAAGAAGTTTTATTGAAATTAAAGGTGCATAAATTACAACAACTTGAATAAGTCATAGGGTTTGTGAATGACACTCAGGAAATGCCTTAGAAATAAACGAGTATTAAAGGAGGAAACCCAAGTTGGGGCACAACCAAATGTCCACACATACTGGCTTGTTATAAAATAGAATGACCTAGAATTAGATGAGGCAAAGAGCTCTCAATTAAGGATAGAGAGAGTTCCAATGGTGACTCCACATAATGAAAAAGAAAAGCTTCCTTGCAAAGATTACTGATGCTAAGTGTAATTGGAACACACAGGTCTTTTCNAATGAAAAAGAAAAGCTTCCTTGCAAAGATTACTGATGCTAAGTGTAATTGGAACACACAGGTCTTTTGCATAGCTACAAGAGATGGACCAATTGATGATTGTCCAAATTGAACTTGGATGCTTGAGATGTGAGTTGAAAATGAGTGAGGTGAAAGATCTGCAACATCTCCAACCCGGTAAGCAAACATTTATTAGAATAATCTATCTTATGAAATAGAACATTGCATCTTCGCTTCGAAATATAATATAAAATAGTAGGCCTAATAACTTTCCACAGAAAATTAAGATTAGCAAAAGTAATGTTCAAGAATCCAAATATGACATGCTCTTGAGATATCTTGTATGATGGAAAAGCTTTGGAAGCCCACTACCACATATGTTGAGCAAAGGGACATTTCCAAAATACATGGACAAAGTCATCTTGTCCACCACATAAAGGGCAATTGGGATTGGGAATCCCCAGATATTCTAAATGTTTTCCAATAGGTAGACCATGGTGGAGGAGACACCAGAGGAACTGCTTAATTTTAGGGAGGGTTGGAAGTTTCCAAATATGTTGGAAGAGAGGGATCCAAAATGTTTCTGACTTTTGTTTGTGCCAGTACTTATTGCAACGTTGAATGACTTCAGATGGATCATGCATGAGATGAAAGGGGACAGATGGCCGGTAGGGCAGGAGTTTAACCCCATTAAGCCATTGAAGGCCATGAAAAAGGCTTTGCACTATAACATCAAGTTGCCAGTGACCATGGAGAAAAGAGTAAATCTGAACTAGGCAATGGTTCATTGCAGCCAACTCCCCATACAAAGTGTTAAACTTGACCCCCAAAATCCAACAACTAGCTAGCCTAAGACAATTCAAGGAAATGACACCCTTTCGATACCACGAGGTAGCCAACTTAGCATTTGTGATAGCAAGGGTAGTGGGCGATAGAGGTAACCACCACGGACACACTCTAGAGAGGATAGTAGGGTTGATCTTAACATTAGTCCAATCAATGTGAGTGTGTAGAATTTGCCAGGCCCTCCAAATGTTTTTGAAAACATGAGATCCAGGAAGAATGATAGTGAGGGGGGAAAGGATCCAATTGAAGAAATGGATGCCTTTCCAAAAGGTCTTATTTTTAGGAAATGCTTGATGAATCCTTAATTGGAGGAGGGTCCCTATAATATCTAAGGCATAAAAATGCTATACCAACCACTTAGCAACCAGGGTAATTGCTTGCTTATAGGAGTTCAAAAGCCAAAGCCACCCTTATTCTTGGGGAGAGTAATAATATTCCAAGCGACACGATGAAATCCTTTCTAAGAATCCTTGGAGGACCACATAAAGTCATGGAATAACTGTTCTAGCTTCTAGTAGGAAGCTTGGGAGGGGGCCCAACATGAAGAGTAATAAACATGGGTGGACGCGCATATGGACTTACAAACAAGGTATTTACCTGCAAGTGTGAGGGGTTTAGTTTTTCATTTATCGAGTTTCTTTTGAATTTGATAAATAACTTGCTCCCAAAGAATAGATGTTGAACCTCTAAAACGAAAAGAGATTCCCAAAATCCTAACGATGTCTTGATCCTGAAGCCGCTTCTAATTATAGTTGGTCACATGTTTGTAATTGCCCTTAAATATATAAATAGAGGATTTTATCCAATTAATTGTGGAACCTGAGAGTGTGCAATATTGCTCCACCCTTGATAAGAGGCGATGCAAATTGGTGGCTGTGTTTTGAACTAGAAAAAAGGATTCATCGGTGAAGTGCATATTAAGAAGTTGTTGTTGAGAGGAGGAAAGGCAGACCCCAGTGAGAACTTTAGTTTGAATGTCCAGGTTAATTTGATGACAAAGAAAGTTTGATGCGATGATAAAGAGATAGGGGCGAGAGGGCAACCTTACCGCACAGACCTATGTATTGGAAAGGGAGAGGTAATGCCGAAGGTAGTGGCAATTCTTGTAGTAGCATCTGAGAATAAGCATTTCACCATATGCAAGAACTTAGGTCGAAAACCAAGTTTGGTCATAGTCTACAAGATAAAATCCCACTTAATGTTGTCATAACCCTTGGCGTAATCAAGTTTCACAAGGAGAATATCGTGTCCATCATCCTCAACCCACTTGAGACCTTCCCATGCCACGACCACATTGTCTAAAATATATCTACTAGGAACAAATCTTGTTTGCTAGGGAGATATGATCTAACCAAGAATGTTTTTCAGCTGTAAGGCAAGGCACTTCACCCACATGTTATACACTACATTGAGAAGAGTTATGGGATGCCAATTGGAGATATCGGTTAGATCCCCAGACTTTGGGAGGAGATGAATTACCCCTTGATTTATATTGGGCCCAGGGGAACCAGTTAAGAGAGCCTCGTTTATGACCTGCAAAAGATCCTTTTCCATCAAATCCCAATGATCTTGAAAAAATTCTATGAGAACCATCATAACCAGGAGCCTTTCCTCAACTTAACTTGGAACAGGCCTCCCGTAGCTCCACCATAGTGATATCAGCGTCAAGACTTTGTAGCATAGTGGGATTAATAAGGCGAGGATAATTGGAGGTGGCAGCCTTAAACGAAGATATTTCCATTGGGGTAGTTGCAAAAAGGGTTTTGTAGTGGCGCTTAAGAAAGGAGAGTATACTATTGTGGTCAGTAATGGTGGTACCACCACATGAGATTTTTTCAATAGCATGCGAAGGGGAAGCAGTATTAAGATATTTAAAAATTCCTTACAATGTTTGTCTTGAATATTTAACCAAGTGAGCTGACTTTAAGTTAAGGAACTTTGTGCTCGGTACACTTCCCAATGTTGGAAGGCAATGCATGCTCTAGCTAGCTCCTCGTGAACTAGAGTATTGAAGGGATCTTGAGCTAGTTTATTAGTGAGATGTTCAATAGTGAGGTGAATTTTGTTGTATTCATGTTTGGCTCGAGCAGCCACCATCTTATCATACAAACGAGCAAAGTTTCACACTCGACATGAAGCACGATGCCACCAATTAATCCAACCCACCTGATTTAGGGGCCTAGGTTCAGCATTCCAAAGGTTGGATAGAAGAAGTTGGGCAATTGTTGAAGAAAAATAGTTGTTGTGTAGTCTAAAAAGATGGAATTTTTATCGATTAGGGCTACCATGAATCTTGATAGATATGGAGATAGGAAGATGGTCGGATAAGGTGGCATGGTGATGAACTGTAGTGGTGGAGAAGGCTTGCCAAAAGGAAAGGGTGGAGAAATAGAACCTATCTAACCTACTGTAGATGCAAGCCTGCCCAAGACGGAGATTGCTCCAAGTAAATCTATGGAGGGGAACGCATGTGGAGTTGTCTTCCCCGTCTGAGAGGTAAAATCCTTTTTTAAAGGCGGACCAGGTCTAATACTCGAGATAGGGCAGTTGAAGAAACACCCCTCCGAGCTTATCTTGAGGTTATTCTACCATATTAAAATCTCCTTCGAATATCCAAGGCATTGGGGGAAGAGCAGTTGCAAGTTCTTGCCAAAGAAGAGCCCGTTTTGTGGAGTCATTTGGGGTATATATCAAGCAAATGCCAAAAGGACCATGCAAGGATGAGAAGGTGGCCCAGGAAACTCTATGCCCAAAATCAAAACCACTTTGAAGGATTTTAGTTTTCTAGTAGAATGAGAGGAGAATGGCTACGCCTCCTTTCCCACTCGCATGGGACATTGCTAGGATTGAGGAGTGAGGAAGAAACCAGTGGGCAGAATAGGATAAAAGGACGATTGAGATCTTAATTTCTTGAAGGAGAATGAAATCAAAGGCCATATTAAGACTAGATATAAAGTTTCCTGCTCGCTTCCATCGAAGCCTACCAGTAAGGCCTGGAACGTTCCAAGAAAGGAGATTCATGGGGAAAAAGGGGTAGTAGTTTGGATGGGAGGTCAACGGAAGGTTCGGAAGTCAAAGTATCAGTTTCCTTTGTTCCTGACAGGAGGGCAAAAGAGTTGTTGGTGGGGACAAGGGCCATGGAAGTGTCTAGTGAAGAGGAGTTGGAAGGAGGAGTAGAACTAAAGGAAGCTTTGACTCGTTTCCTTTCACTGGCCACCACAAACTCATCCTCCGAGAATAAGTCCTTGACAATGTTTGAAGGGATGACATGGATGGAGGTGTGAGTACCTAACTATTGTTTCTGTAGCTTGGGGGGGTTAGACTGAGAGAAGGATTGAGGAGTTGTTGGGAGAGGAGATTCGAATTTAAAGGATACTAAGGGTGGGCGTACTGGTGTGATTGGGGAATGAGTCTTCTGAGATGCTACAGGTTGTTTCTTCCTGGCTAGAATAGGACATGTCGAGATATGATGCTTGACCCTGTGATAATAGCTACATGAGTTTGGAAGGTAAAAGTAATCCACTTTTTGGGTGAAGATTTTTCTACCAGCAGCGAGTCTTAATGAGGTCTTCCGAAGAGCTATATCTAGTTCAATACAATAATGGCGAATTTGAGTTCTATTGATCGTCGTACAATGATTGGAAATAATAGGGCTCAGGATGCTCACAATGTCCCTCTTAACAGATGAGAAAATGAGTGGAATGTTGGGCAGTTCCACGTAACAGGGAATTATATTAAAAGCCAGGTCGTTAACATTAAAGTCAAAACTCCATGTGTGTGCAATTAGGGTTGCATTCCTTGTTGGAAAAGTTTTTTGAGAGAGAGCATTTTCGACCTAAGAGGCATCGGATAATTCTACCAAAATGAAATGATGAGCATGGTATCGAGCATGAGAAACGTGAATGCCATAGGGTTGAAGGAGGCTATAGACTTGAGTGTTTAAACTTGGGGACCTTGGTAAAAATCCCACAATTTGAAAAAATAAAATAAAATGAGATGCAAAATCTTTAGAAACTGTTTCAAAAATATCATCTTGTAAAAAAAAATCAATTTAAGGTGAGGTAGATGAACTTCTGAGGAAAAGCAGAACATGATGCTGTGCACTTTCCTCACACTCTTCTGCTACCTTGACCCAGGAAAACCCTCACCACGAGTGTGCGTGTTTTCGTCCATAACTGAAAATCTTGAATAATTTGTTGATTTTTATGAACTAGGTCAATTTAGGGTTCTGAACTTCCTTGCAGCCTCACAAAAGCAACAAATCCCATCAAATCGAAGGTGGCCACAAGAGGAAGAAGAAGAAGAATTTAGGGCATCGGGAATCGGGTCTAATCGGACGAGAAAGAACGCAGAGCAAGAATCTGAAATCATCATGGCAGGGTCTGCAGATCAATGGATGAAGGAGTACAGCGAAGCCGCGCAGCTTCCGGAAGAAATCAAAGCCAAAATGGCTGAGCGCTGCTGGCTGCCTCCGTTAGGGCTTGAGACGCAGCGCCATATCAACGCATAACGGTCAGTACACACCGAACTTCTCCACAAACGAAGATGTGTGTCAAAGCCGGGTTTGCAATAGCGAGAAAAATAGCTGCAACTGCTCACCACCGATCATGGGGTGAGACGGTGTGGCCAACAGTAGCGTCACCAGCAAAAAGATCCAGCTCGAGGTCTCGCTCTCGCTCGCCTCCGCGGAAACGTCATCGTTCTCGTTCCCCGCAGCGCCATCATCATCATACAGCTGCAGTCAAATAGCTCCACCGAAATGAAATTTTTTAGTTTTAGCATTCGGAGTTTGGAAAGGAGAGAGTTTTCTTTTATCAACGTTTCTTTTTAGAAACCCCTGTTTACAGTCTAGTTTGCTTTTGCATTTCATGTTCCTTACCCATGCGTTTGATCTTCATGGCAAGTAATCAACTATAACAATCTCTAAAGGTCTAAAGGTTTTGTGGGTTGAATGCAACAATCTCTAAAGGTCTAAAGGTTTTGTGGGTTGAATGCAAATCTGAGATATCCGATATAGTATGCGTATAGATTATAGCTTTGTGGAAAATCCATTGATTTGCCATTGAAGAGAGAACATCCTTCGGTGTTTGTTTTGTTGTCCCTTCTGGTTTGGTATAGCTTTCTATTGTTGTTATCCTGCTGCATTCCATAAAGTTTGGACAAAATAAAGTTATTAATAAAGATGTTATAGGCTGATAGTTGAATGTTGATGTGAAATTGTGGAACTCTTTAAATTATTTATTTTATGAACAAGTACCCCATTCACTTCATCACTTGCTATGGTAGCCATCTCTTCGTGTAGTTTCCACCATGAATAGAATAAGATGCTGCAAAGAGCAAAAAGACTGATATAGGTCTATATGTATGGCATTATGTACTTGCAAGGTGTATAGAATTGCAAAGCATGGCAAAAGTAAATTTGTCTTGTGTTTACAGAAGGGGAAATGGTTAAATTGAAGTGTGTATATATTGATCTATGGGAAATGGTTGAATTGAAGTGTCTATATATTGATCTATGTGGGAGCATGAAAGAAAATGAAAGAAGTTACTATGATGACTTAAGCTAACCTGCTTGTAGTTTGCAATGGATGCTCTGGATGCACAATTAAAGTAGATACGAGGACTTGAAAAATGTTACAAGGAATATCCATTCCTGGTTATTTCTGTAAAAAATAGCTAATTTTGTCTAATGTTGTTTTAACAAATTTCTGTTGAACTAATGTTTCATTTGGAATTGGATTTGAATGAGTTTATACTTTTAGAGGACACATTTCTAGTTTGTTACCAGCCATAGATTTTGATGTAAAGCAATAATAAGTCAAGAATGGAATGGTTGGATGCTACACTACGGTAATTTTGAATACTTCACCATGCTAGGTGTCTATGCCTTTGTGGTTGAAAAATGGTCAATAATACAAATTCCTCTTTGAAGTAGCAAATAATCAAGTGAAAATAAGGATAATCATTATGACATTGGAATCATTTGAAATTGGTTATTTTGTTTTACTCAAATTTAAAAAATCAAAAAGCTTTTTACATGAATTATTTTTGACTTGTGCTCTAGTAATATTTTTATCGACATTGTTCAACATTGGGATGTAGCTGAGCGGTGGAGCTCTTATAAATTATTTATTCTATACTTGATATCTTGATATGGGAAAAACAAATATCTTGATATGGAAAAAACAAACTAATTATTAAAGACACTTTTCTGAAGTAAAAGAATAGGCATTGCTAAAGTTTTTAAGCTCAATACACAATTTATTATTATTCAGGAGTGATGGGAGAGGCACTACTAAGATTTTAAAACTTATACACAATTTATTATTCGTGATTCCTAAAGTGATAGATAAGAGTGAGTGGAAGGTGCATATTTCTTAAGACGGGTTTGAACATCGGCTTTCTATGCATCCTTTTCTGGATGAACATTGAGCTTTTGGGAGATGTCCTTTTAGCCAATTTATTATTGCATATAGATTTTTAAATCGATTTTACATTCATTTTATCAATTTTGATAAGGAGATAGTAATGCATGCTTTTAAAAATTGCAAATGGGTTCTAGGGATTGACTAAACTTGATGATCGGAGATTGGAAGGTTTCCATGTATTAATGTTGAGTATGTGATAATAAAATAGTGATCCATCGTCTGAATATCTTTTGCTGTTGTATTTAATGATCTCTCTCCTTCAAAATTATAAGTTGCTACTAATGGTAGATTATTATTTAACATTTCATAGGATTGGTTTTAAAGGAAATTTTGGCTCTTTGATTAAAGATCCTATTAATCTTTGTCAATGTTTGAAAGATTTGGATTATATTTTTTCATATCTTGCATTTCTTTTGGGTCTCTATGATTTAGTTGATAGACTTTATCTGGTTATCATTTCTTTTGACTTACTAGGCAAGGTTCACATAGAGAAAATATCTACTTGAAGAAAGGGTTCAGGTACAACATGCGATGACAACAAGCATTTACAATCCACAATAATAGCAAATTGTCAGATTTTTTGCAGTTGTTAATGTGACTTAAATCTTCAACCTAAACATATGCATGAGAGGAAAGCAAAGGTTGAAGTACTTCTCAAGCATAAAATTGACGTTTTAACACCTTTAGAAGGGTGTTTAACACCTTATGCTAGTGCCCTCCTATAGTGTTATTATGTAGACACTAGCATTGTGAATTAGTGTGTGCATGTGATTTTAACGTGTGCATCTGTGTAAGCATACTTCTCCACATGTGGGTTGAAACTCCTTGCATTTGTTGTTAAAATGTGTTTTATGTGGTTCTGCACTCTTCATGTGGGATAGGAGTTAGGGGCGTTAAAACATTGATTTCCGTGTGGGGAATTAGCTATCCTAGGGGATAGTGGGACACTCAAACTTGTTATTTGTTGCTTTCCCTATTGTGGTTGAGAGTTATGTGAACTTCCTTGTATTGGTAGGTGTTCTTGCGAAAGGCATGACTAGCTAAGTAGTTTGGTGGAATCAATGAAATTAGATGGATTAGTATTGGATTAAGAATTTTAATATCTTTACTTGGATTTTAATGGTTACTAGTTTTGTATTTTTATAAAAACATCTTGTATTTAAATGGGTTACTTTAAAATTTAAAGGAGTTTTTTAGTGAAATAAAATTATAGTTTCAAAACAAAAATTAAGAAGTGGAAGGAACTGAGAAAATTATTCTAAGAGTAATATGTGATCAATAGATTCTTTAGGTTTTTGAATGAAATCAAATCAATGAGGGGATTAATATGATGATGTAGAAAATCAAGAAGACAAATATAGGAAATTAAGAAACAAATATTGTTTACTTTATGACATGGTTCAATGTAAAGATGTTGATAATGTGTGGGAATAAATTTTTAATTGATGACCTAACACCTTAAGATGAGATTTCATGTTATTGTATGAAGATAAGCTCATTTAAAACGTATTGCATTTGAGCAGCATAATATGTTGAGCTTGTTCAATGAAGCAATGCAAGTAACATTGCATATAAAATACAAAATTGAAGAGAAATATTGTAGAAGAGTGCTTTTATTTACTATGTTCCAAAAGGTTTATGCTAATATAGTGGGTAAGAAGAAAAAAGAAAAAAATACCTAAGTAAACAATTCCATTTGGATTGTTTCAATTTATACATAATTAAGGTTAGAGCTTTATGAAGTGTGTGGGATGGTTGCACTGTCATGAGTTACCTAGGTAGTGAAGGATGAGCTAGGTTTTATGTTCTACTTATAATATTTACTTTAAAAAATTAGCTTTTGTATATCAATTGACTTTTCTAGGACCTTGTCTAGTGGAATGAGCATTGAGGCTTTGGATGATGATCAAATGAAAAGTTATTGATGTTATTATTTTTATGGTCAATTTGGTTATAAGATCTACGTTTAAGCTTGGTCGTAGCCAATTTAAAGAGGTTAGGTGTTTGTTTGTCCATTGCCTTGCTAGCACTATTGAGCTTTTGGGTGATGATCCTTATTGATAAAACTTTTGATGTCAACAATTACAATATCATATCTATGATATTGTTCAATATACAATGTAGTGGGCCATGGTCATGCCTATAAATACAAATCCACTATTGTGTCAAGGGAGATGTTTTTGTGCTAACCCTTCATGAAATTTTTACAGTTTATTTTCTTTAACTTAGTTGTGAATGTTCACATTGTGGTGAATTATAGTTCTATAGCCTCTTTATTTGAGTGGATTGTTCTTGACACAATTCATAACTAGTAATAAAGTTTGAGATTGTTCTTCATTATTGCAACATTTTACATAGAATTGATTTATGTTCATATGCTATTTACTTTTATGTTGTTTACAATTTTTAAAATCATTTACTATTCCAATGTTCATTAATATGGGCAGAATAAGTATGATTAGTTTGAAGTGTAAAGTGTAGTTATTTGGTAACCTAGTAGATATAAATTTAAACATTAATAAAGTACTAGGGCCACCACCATCCTTCTAGCCTATCTAGCTTAAGAGCAATAAGGGTTAGTAACATTGATTGGAAAATAAACCTAAGTAAAAGTAAAAGAATATAAAAATAGAAGGGGTGTTCGAACCCCAAAATGATTATAATCTATGACTTGAAGTTTTTAAGTTAAAAGTCTTACCACTAGGCTAGCACTTCATAGTTCAAGAATATAAAAATACCAAAGTATGACGTGTATAGGTGACTTCATTTTGTTGGGATAAGGCTAGGATGATGATGATGATGATGATCACATGTAAGCAAAGGGTCAAGATTCCAAACCTTAAGATATATAAAAATTAAGAGATCTCAAGTTCAAATTTCAATAGCATTTAACAATGAGGTATTAGCCTAGTCATAAGACACTTGATCTAGAATCTCTAGGTCATGGTTCAATTTTGGTGGGGAATGCTGAGTTATATAAAGTGCTAACTAACCTATATATCTTGTAGTGTATTTATATTTGACTTATTTCAAGTTCCAACACCCCCTTCAATAGCATAAAAGAAAGAATTCTAAGTTCTAAACACCAAGGTGTTCCACTTATGAATTGAAAAAATAGGAAAGAATGGCAAGATTACTTACTTGAAAATTGAAGCAAAAATCTACAAATAACACAAACTTTACCAAATGCTCTTATATAACCATGCACAAGAACTAGTAAACCTTTATAAATTGCTAGAAGGCTTCAATTTGGGAATGCTTTTGCATCTAAGAAAATGGATGCCAAAGTCCTCAATTAAATGTAGTGTAGGATTTTATGAGAAATATACTGAAAAATTCAACATAGCAAAATTATCCTAATTTCTAAAAATAAAATCATAATACAAAAATCTATTGCAAAACTAATCGTAACTCATGTAACCTCCCACAAAGCAAAAATTCATTTTAAAATACATAAACTAAATAACACATACTATAAATAAATTAATTTATAAAAAAATAATACATGCTTATATAAAAATGTGCCCATGTTGTGTAAATCCATAGCCTGAATGAGAAGCTTGTCTAACTCATTCACTAGGTTAGTAAACATGACTTGAAAAAATACATAATTATATAATGCATGGACATTAAATATACATGAGATTAACATATAAGACTATAATTTACCTATTTAACAAGCATACTCAAAGCATAGCATGATATCAAAGCATTAACAAGCACAGAACACAAGGGCAAGTATACTAATCCATACATCCATAATTAAGAGTTGTTACATATCTTTATTTAAGTTGTATAACTAATAATTGAGTGAATCGCAAATTAAACAAAATAGGCATTGCCTACGTAGAAAATAATGTTGTACATATGAATTGCTTTATCATGGAGATCACCAATGCCTAGGTATTTATTTAATGAAATTTTCAGTTTTAGTCGTTATCTTCTACAACATGTATATCACAATATAACAAATATGGTATTGCACTTCAACTTATAGAATGCAAGTCAAAAATATTATTAACATAAATTTTAATGACTATTCATCCTTAATCAAATTGAAATAAATACTATTTTGTTATCACTTTTATTTCTTATTAAAAATAAAATAACTAACCTAGAATTCATCATTGTAAGTTTTTATTTTTTTGAGCATTGTTCATTATCATGGTAAGCTTTCTAAATGTTGATATGTCTAGTGGAAAATCAAGTACCATGAAAAAGTAGTTTAGAAAAGTAAATAAAGAAGAAGAAATAGGAACTAGCAAATCAAAATTATTAGTTTGAATGTTAGCTTATCCACATTAGTAATATTAACATGTAATGTTATGCATTATGGAATAATATACTCTTGATAGTGGTCAAAATGATAGTAAGGTGGAATATAAGAATAGTAAGAAAGCAAAGTCGTAATTCTTATCATAATTATAATAATGAATCTCTTCCACCTATATGTTACATTTACAACCCTTTAAAAATAAAATATAAAATTATTTTTTGGAGGAGTTTGCTTTATATGATATATTCCTTTGAATTGTAAATTAAAAAGGTCCTTTTTCAAATGAAATAAAACCTTATTGTCTTATTAAGCAAGAAGTTGCTTGAGTAGCTAGTTCATTGTCTTGTTATGCAAGGAGTTGAGTTATACTTAAGGCATCATTATGCTCCTCTATACTTCTTCTAAAGTCTTTGTTGGCTATATATCTTGGATGTACTTATAGTCATTCTTTCAGGTTATGACAACCCCCAACCTACCCAATCTAAGTTTATAAAGTGCCATTATAGATAGACTTGTTTTGAGTCATTATTCACCATAGTTTTATAAGAAAATTGTAGTAATTATGTGAAATTTATGAGAAAATATCATCTCACTATGATTTGTGCCAATTTGTTTTTGCTTACCTTACTTGAAAAATTATCATTATGTTTGAAAATAATGTTTTCATGTTAGAAAAATAGATTTCGTATAATGCTTTTACTTTCATTGAGTTTTTTGAGTGATGAAATCTTCATGTCTTGACTTGAGAAATAAGGCTTTATAATGCCTCCTTTAACCTTGAATCATACTTCACTCTTAGTGTGACAATTTTCTTATATTTTCCATTAGATTCACAGAATTAGTATAGTGTTTTTACTTTCATTGAGTTTTCTGAGTGATAAAATCTTCATGTCTTGACTTGAGAAATAAGGCTCTATAATGTCTCCTTTAACCTTGAATCATACTTCACTCTTAATGTGACAATTTTCATATATTTTCCATTAGATTCAAATGTATGTGTTTATCACTCATATGTCAATAGTGGTATTAGAGCACATGCACTTTAAAATATAAGAATACGTGTTAGTATTAGTAAAAGGAGAAAATCAATAAGAAAATGAAAAACTAAGAAAGTAAAAAAGAATAATGTGATAATCAATAAAAAACTTGAGAATTTAATTGCAAAGTTTAATACGTTTTATCCTCTACGCCTATTATTTGTGAACTTTGGTGCAGAAAACAACTTCCGAAGGATTGGCCATTCGTAAGGTTGAAAACTAGAAATACAGCCACCGGGGTGTTGGGTTTTTGGGTTGTTATGTATTGAAAATGGAAGTGTTGATCTGCACAATTATATATGTGCAGTCAGATCAGAGATTGCTGTACTGACTACTGCACTGGTCAGTTATATGGAGGTTTCTAGGTTTCTATATAAGCTGTCACAGCTGCCTGTGTCTCTACCATTTGACCAATTGCAAATTTTCTTTATACTTATGGAATCTGAATGAGGGAATCCATCGTCTTCATAAACACTAAATTCGTATCTATGAACTTCAGTCGCTTCAACAGCGAGCATCTCTATTTAAAGTCAGATGGGTCAGGTCACCAACGCTAACGTCTTCAACATGATGGGACTTCTCATTTAGCATCTTCCTAAAGTTGCCGCAATACTTAATAATAAGGGTTCATTGTCGTGATGATTTTTGTCTGATGTTTTTCCGACAGATTACTGTTGAGCTTTGAACTAATATTTCATTTGAAATTGGGTTTGAACTAGATGATACTTTTCGACGCCACATTTCTAGCTTGTTATCAGTGACCAGAGTTAGTTTTCATGCGAGTCTTTAACAAGTTCAAGAATTAAATGTTTTGCTGTTATGTTTCCAAAATTTTGACTGCAATGCTATGCCATTTGTAGAGAAAATATGGAAAAATTGCAAATAGATTTACTTTGGTTGAGATAGCTTGTGAAAAAGAACTTGGGTTTAAGAGAAGACAAAAATGATGATCCTTGTTAATGAAAAGTGACTATTAATGCAAATTCTTCTCTAAAACTAAAAAATAATATAATGAAATAAGGACGAGCTATTTCGAAATGATTGGAGAGGTTATTTTATTTTCCTTGATTTTGAAAAATCATAAACTCAAAATAGTTTTGTGATTGCATTTGCTAGCTCATGTAATAAATTATTTTTAGCTTAGCAATTTTAACTCATATAATCATTCATGGTACGATGAAAAAGATAAGCTAATCAATAATTATTACGGACCATGATTTTGAGATAGGTATTATTATGATTTTAAAACTTATAAAAAGTTTTTAATATTTGGAGCTTAGTTTTTAATATGCTTTTATATTCGATTTATTAATGTTGCTTACAATGTAGTGGTGCATGCCTTTAAAAGTAAAAACTCTCAAATAAAGACTCTAGATGTTGAATGAACCAAACTAGTTAAGACATAAGGGATTTCATTTATTAATGCATAGGATTAAAATTAAAATAATGACTAAAGTGCAATGTCTCAATATCTATCATCATTCATATTACTAATTTTCTTTTATATTACTAGTCTTTCTTTTTGAGGAATTGTAAACACCTAAGAATGATAGGTGATGAGTCGTAGTTCGGTTGGTTGCATTGACAAGGCCTCGTTGATGTGGCCATGTCGATTGGGCCTTGTTGATGAGGCCTAGTTAATGCATCATATCCTACGTCGACGAGGCCCTATCGATGTTGTGTTTGTTTTTAGCTATAAATACGCATCTACCAGTTGCATTTATGGCAATAGAGATTTTAGTAGCATCGAAGCTCTTGAAATTTGTTCATTTAAAAGTTAGAATTTTTCTCTTGAGTGCCCGCAATATGAGTCATTGAGTGTACAAATCTTTATTCAAGCATTGTTGTACCTTAGCATGATCGTGTGTGTAGCAATAAAAACAAGCTTTTTGATAAACCTTGCAGCACTTTAGATAGATTAAATATTTTGTTTATGCGTTTAATGTTTTCAATTATTTATTTAATGCTTTTAATTATTTATTAAATGTTTTCAGTAATTAAGTTAATGAAGCAATTAAACAAGATAGATTAAACACATAAGTATGACCACTTCGAGCGTAACAAGTATTTTCTTGGTAATTCTAGCAGCGTTATTGCATGGTACGCCTAGTAGTGGATATGTGGGTTCAAGATGTGTACTGAAAGTGGGACCAGATGCTTATGTTAGGACTAGTTAGACATTCGATAATTAGTTAAATCAAATTAGTTAGTCCAAATACTTTATTTCTCTTTAAGCACAAAAACCATTAAAATACAAAATGATAAAAATTAGATGTCTTAATTGCACTTAACCATACTAGTGTGCATCACAAGTGTAATTGGAAAGACAACGGTTAACCTTAGGGCAAGATTCACTTCCTAGAAGACTAGTGCACTATAAACCATAATTTGATCAGATTGGGCATGAATGCTTTGTGATTTGTATGGTTGGACATAGGGGTACCTTGCCACTCATCATTGGCACCGTTGCTAGGGACTTTGTTGAAACATGCACTAGTTAGGTTTAAGTGAATATCATTAATATTGTTGTACAAACCTCAAGGTCAATATTATTCCCGCTATACATATAAACTACTAAACACACTGATAATTTTATTTGTTTTGCAAAATGTTTTCTTCTTTTCACAAGCATGAAGATGTCAAACTGTCGATCCCATGAGAGTACAAAGTGGTATATACTCATTCAGATGAGTGTGTACTAAACTTCACCTTCATCCTATATTAGGATGAATAGTTGTAATGGTGTGATATGGAGGGCAACATTGTCTTTCCCCCTGATCGATTTGTGCTAAGGATGTTGCTTAAAACTCTTAAGAAGTTGGGGATCTAAGATCTTCATGAACAATACGTTGTGGATGGTTATGATACTCAAAACTACTATTCCACTGAAACACAATGCAAGTGAGTTCAATGTCAGGAGAAGCTCCATGAGGCTACGAAGGGGAAACATTACATTAATCCCTTGTTCCTCCTAAATCAAGATGACAATGAGGATCCTTCCTTTGAAGGTTTTCATCATGAAGATTCTCCACCTCTTGTTATTGGTAACAAGGATGTGACCTTGAACTTGTAATCTACTGTTCATAAATAGGTTTAAGAAAAAGTGACAACCAAGGTAGGGACTCAAGCAAGCATCACAATAGCAAAGGATCTAAAGATGATGGTCATAATAAGCAAAAGAGTGGTGGTGGATACCACGGTGGTAATGGTGGTCCACCTTCCTCTTCATCTTCTTTATTTGATTCCGAACATTCCTCTTCATCTGATGATTCTCATATAAGCCACTGTCAAAATAATTGTGATGAAGGTGATCAATGAGAGAACAATAAATGTGAAGGCCACCAAGACTGAAGGGGTGGTTGAAACCATCATCGGCGTCATCAACGCAGTGATAATGATGAACCTCTGTTAGTGACTCAAAGCATGCTTAACATTGTAGAGGCAGTTAAAATTCCAACTAGGCATATGAAAGATAGCCAAATCAAGCACTTAGACATGAATAATATTCCAAGATTTGAGGGGGGATACAACTCTGATCCACAGATGCATCTACAAGCTTTCCATGATGCCTGTGCCTTACAGAACATACAAAATGAATGGTAGAAACTCAAGCTTTTCCCTATGACACTCATTAAGGAAGTTGAAAGTTGGTATTGGTCCTTGAAGTTGGAATCTATTTGTAGATGGAGTACCATGTTGGAACTATTTAATGACAAATATCAAATGTACTCTAGAGTGTTTAATTTGAGAAGGAAAATCCAAGGTTGGAAACAGGGAACACATGAACCCTTGGATGTCACCATGGGTAAATACTATTCCCTTTTACATTGATGCCTTGGCCATGGTTATTTTTAGAGGGAACAACTTCGTCACATCATAGATGGGCTTAGGGCAGAAACTAGAAGAACCCTTGGGGTGTATGCCCAAGGAAGATTGTCTGAATTGAGATCTCATTAGATCCAAAGGCTAATTGAGGAGGTAGCAAAAGAAGAAGATGAGTTATGAAAAAGGGAAAGTGCAGAAGAGTATAATAGAGATCCTTTAATTAGAAAATGGGAGGTCTGATTTTGTGACGAGGAGGAGTCACCACTCGATGAAGTGGTGAATAGGAAAACGTTACCCATCCAAAAATATATTTATGACATTTTGGCAAAGGTTGATAAATTATGGGACTCTTTGGATGAAAAATTTCAAACTTCTATGAAGATCACCAAAGAATCCAAAGAGCAAAATAGTAATCATAATCGTAGAAGGCGAAAAGAAGCTGAACATACCTACCGAAGAGGTAAGGGCAAAGCTGCTGTCGTAGAAGAAGTTGTGGAAATTGACTTTGATGATGAAATTGATTGTGACATCTATCAATATGAACATCCAAAGGGGTTTTACCCTATGGTGTCACACTTACAAGAGTCTAGGGTGTATGCATTGAATTCTCAACTAGCATGTAGGCAAGCACCTAGACGATTTTCTTATTTTCAAGGCAATCTAAGGCAGTTCCACCAACAACAATAAGCTTACTACCCAAGTGGAGCTCTTCCACAACTTTATGAACAATATCGATAGTGGTACCAACCACAATCATGGGGAATGCCACCACCAAAGTAGCAGTACCCTTATAGGAAACCAGATCCATATAGGTACTAGGTTTAGCAACCCATCTTCTCAAGAAGTTATGCAAGTCATACCTCATTTTAGCATCACTATTACCATCAAGAATACCACTGAACACATTCATCATTTGCTCAAGGGGAGAACCCATATTCATAGCATCCTTTGCATTCATCTGCACATACACCTACACCTTTAACCCAATTACCTCCTACTTCCTCCATGCAGGGTGAGATTCCTTCACAATCATAATAATGAAATGCTACGAGGGCTGTACATTCACAACCAGCTTTCCAACTAAGTGGTTTGGACAATCAATCCAGAAAAAGACCCTTCTTCTCATCCAACAGTCCTCTCCAACCCTCACAACTTGCTTCGGTTGATCATCCTGCATCTCCAATATCCTCATCCTTTGCATCAAATACCTTTGAGTGCTCTTCAAACCAAGTGCCATCTCAGATTCACATTGTAATGCTAACTCATATTATTTATGATTGGATCAAGGCTAGCAATCTTTTCACAAAAAGATCTAACCTAAGAAGTCCACTCATTTACCTGCAAATTGCTGGACATAAGCCATGTAAGGCTCTTCTTGACTTTGGTTCCAAAGTTAATCTCATTTCCCATGACATTTACAAGACCTGAAACCTGTCATCTCTTAAGAAGAGCAACATCTATCTAGAATTGATAGATCAATCAATTACTATCCATTTGGGATTAATAGAGGACATTGTGACCATAGTTTTTTGGTGGTCCTATCTTGTTGATTTTTTGGTGATCAAGGTCGAGAATTGTAAAAGTGATTTTTCCATTATTATGGGTAGAGCTTGGTTAAGCATAGTCAATGCACGTATGGGCATAAGGGACCTATCTCTAGAAATATCCAAAGAAAATGAATAGGTCAAGATAGAGAAGAAGCATATTCCATGCATTGCGTATAGCGATAACGGGTGCAATTGCGTACAAAAGATTTGGTCCATCAAAAGTACATACATTAAAGCATGTAATTAGTGTGCACAAAAAATCAATATTAAAAGGTTTCTGTATGTAGTAGCTACAAAATAAGAGGGCACCCAGTGGTTGATAGCTGACTCAAATAGCAGCACATTATGCATGGAACCAACTGAGACCCTAACATGTGCTTATGTTGAAGGAATGGATAAACTTAAACAAGTTCATCCCAAAATCTTTAATGCAGATGATGATACTTGTTGGGAAGAGTTGGAAATCCATGATAACTTCAAGCAAGAGCCCCTAGAGCTAAAAAATTTACTAGATGGCATGGAATATGCATTTTTAAATAATGGTAAAATGGTCATAATTAATGTCAAACTTTCTCCTGAACAAAAAGAAAAGTTGTTAAAGATGGTTAACAAATGGTCAATAACCTTTGCTTGGTTATATCATAAGCTAACAGGAATTGATCCAAGGATATGCCAACATTACATTTACATCGACTCAACCATGAAGCCTAGAAGGTAACCGTAGAGATAGCTGAACCCCAAATTGAAGCAGATAGCCAAAGAGAAAATTGAACAACTCCTCAAGGTAGGGTTCATCTATCTCATCGCAGATAGTAAGTGGGTTAGCCCATTCGTGATTGTGCCAAAGAAGGGGGGCAAATCGTAGGTCTACATCAACTTCAAGTTGTTGAATATGACAATGTTTAAAGATCATTTTCCATTGCCATTTGTGGATCAAGTGTTGGACCATATTTGGGCATTGCTATTATAGCTTCTTGGATAGTTATAGTGGCTATAACCAACTCCAAATTGCGTTAGAAGATTAGGCCAAGGCAACATTCATGAGTCCCTGGGGGACTTTTACATATTGTAAGATGTCATTTGATTTATGCAATGCCCTTGCAACATTTTAACGCTTGGTCCTTAGTATCTTACAATAGCAGATCAGTAATGATGTGGAAGTCTTCATGGATGATTGTTTCACCTATGGAGCTACATTTGAGCAAGCCTTGGACCAACTTGAGCAAGTGTTGAAGAGATGTGTTGAAACAAAATTGTGGCTTAACTGGCAAAAGAGCCATCTTATGGTTCAAGATGGTATTGTACTAGGGCATTGAATTTCGTAAAAAGGGATTGAGCTAGATCCAGAAAAGATAAGGTTCATCCAAGAAATAACACATCAACCAGAGATCATTAAATATGTTTGATCATTCCTTGGATACATTGGCTACTACCGATGATTTATAGAGAATTTTACTAAGATCGCAAAATCGTTGATAGAGCTTACAAAGAAAGATGCACCATTCATCTGGACCAAGAAATGTGAACATGCATTCCAATAGTTAAAATAGAAACTTGTAGAAACACCAATCCTATGAGCACCAAATTGGTCTAGACCCTTCCACATCATGATGGATGCATCTAACTATGCCTTGGGAGCAATGCTCATGTATATGGATGATAAGAAATGCCCATACTACATCCATTACACAAGTTGAAGCATTTTGGGAGCATAGTTAAATTACACCACCATGGAAAAAGGATTAATGATAGTGGTGTATGCTCTAGAAAAGTTCAAGCACTTTGTGCTTGGCTACAAAGTATTTGTGCACACATACCACAATGCAATTTTCTTCCTCATGAACAAGTCAATGATGAGCTCCCATGTCATATGGTGGCTCTTGATATTACAGGAATTCGACATCACGATGGTAGATCGAAAAGAGATTGAGAATATCGTCATTGATCACCTCTCTTACTTAAGATGGGATAATAAGGAGGAGGAGAGCCTACTCTCTGATTAGTTTTCAGATGAACTCCTCTTTACAGGAGCAATAAATGAACAAACACTCGTAGAAACAACATGGTACAATGACATCCTCATTTATCTTCTCATTTAGGAGATGCCACAAGATTTTGACTTCAGAAAGAAGCAAAAATTCCTTTATCAGGCTAAATACTTCATGGAAATCAATAGACACCTCTACAAGGTGTGTGCAGATGGCTTGATTCGTTGGGATGTCCTTGATGAAGATCAACTATGTGTTCTCTAGGATGCTCATGAAGGGCCTTGTAGAGGCCATTATGCAGGGAGATGCATGGCCATAAAATTATGATGGCAGGATACTATTGGCCTACAAATCTTTAGGAATGCCCATCAATTCGTAAAGTTTTGTGAACATTGTCAATGAGATGGGGGGATTACTGCTTGCATGGAAGGTCCTCAACAATGGATTCAACCACTGGAACCTTTTGACATATGGGGCATTAACTTCATGGGTTCCATCACATGCATGTCTAATGAAAAGGCATATATTATTGTAGCAGTCGACTACTACATAAAGTGGGTAGAAGCAGTAGTTGTTATTGATTGTACATCATCCACTACTACTAGATTTATATAACAAAATATTATAAATAGGTTTGGGATGCCACATTCACTAATTTCTGATAATGGAACTCATTTCATAGGTGTCACTTTTAGAAAGTTAATGCAATGCTTGGTAGTTGAACATAAATTAACAACACCCTACCACCCCCAAGACATTGGTCAAGCAGAGGTAATCAACTGAGAGATCACGAAAATACTAAGGCAAACCATTAGCATATATAGAAAAGATTGGAGTGCAAAACTTAATTATGTCTTGTGGGCTTATCGTTCAACATGAAAACGTCGTATTGGCTATTCTCCTTACATGTTAGTGTATAGAAAACTTTCAATGCTCCTGATTCAATCCAAGATTTCTACACTTTCAACAACTTGTGATTTAAATTTGATCTAAATTTAGCACAAAAATAAATATTGATCAACTTGAATGTGCTAGATGTAAATTTATTAGTGGCCCTATCCTTGAATGAGGTGCACGAGGCATTCAACAAGCAACATCATAACCTTAGAATATGAAAGGTAAAACTTCAACCAAGAGATAAGGTTCTCTATTGGAACCCTACACATGTACTACAAAAGAAAAAATTTTAAACATTGTCAGAGGAACCTTATATAATTGATCAAACCTTTCTCTTTGGAGCCATGTTGATTTACAAACCTGAAAGTCCAAGTAAAAAATAGTTATCCAACATCCAACAAATAAAACCTTTCCTCAAACCAAGACAGGCCAGTGTAACTACCACCTTGATGGATGGACAACCACATTCCATCTTTCAGATCTCCTCCTACCAACTTAGTCATGGGGGAGATGGTCATTCATGTTAACAATCCATACGACCTCTCAGTTTTTCTACTTTTTTGTTTTCCATATTTTTTATTTTACAAATATTTTTTAAATTTTCAATTTTTTTTTAATTTTACACCATCGTTAGTACCTTTGAGCCTTTCTTGATTATTTTACACTTTATTATATTTTTTTTTTGTTCAAGTGTGATATTTCCTTATTTTTGCTAATAAAAATTGCTTTATTGTCACAGGAGAGAGTGTTGCTATTGCTATTTACTAATGATGGTTTGTGCTTAATGTTGTAATTATTGATGTCTGGTTTTCTATTTTTGAATTTCAATGTTTGATGACTTTGACATGGTTTATTTTTCATGGAACATGTAGTGAGTTCATGTCATTCGCTTATCCAATCAACTCTATGGTTTTCCTTGTTCTGGGAATTTGACGTCTCTTCCATTAAAGAAACTTTTAATCAATCGGTGACCTTGGTAGTTTCAGAATTAGGAAGGATTCAAAAGGTTTGTAAAGGTGTGAATTTAAGGGGACCTAATACTCTTTGTACTATTCTACTTGCTTGAGTGTTTTTCACAGACTTCTTACTATTCCATTCCAACCACTAATAGGAAGTCAAATAAAGTTTTTGCATGGTGTGGTTTCCATCCAAAAATTCAAAAAAAATGATGGAAATTGAAAGCACACCCCTTAGAAACAATAAATGAATAAGTCCTTGCATGGTGTGGTTCCCATTTCAAGAGAAACAAAAAACAAAAAAAATGATGGAAATTCAAAGCCCCTCCGTTGGACAAATAAACAGGTTATAAGCACTGGTTATGGGACTAGAAAGGCATGCCCTTATGCTTGACAGTCCCCTCTAACTAAGACCCTCTATCACTTCCTACTTCTCTCTTTTCTTCTCCTTATGGAATGGTGGTTGTCTTGTGGAAGCACTCACGTGTCTCATGTGGGTGGATCGATCTTAGGGTGGTGATGCAAAGTCACTGAAAGTAGATGGTTTTGGTTTGAACTGAGGATGGATCTTTCCAAGTCATTTTAAACACAACTTCCACAAGGGACTTATTATGACCTTAATTTAAAACTCCATTCCACCTTCTCTATCATCCATTCATGCTGCCATAACTCACCTCACTACCATGTTCTATGTTATGCCCTATGTCTTGGTCTAATGTATTTGAATTCTTTAGTAGTTTCTTTTTGGTTGGTCCTTAACTTTTCATAATTATTAAATTGACTATGGGATCAATAGACTCCTTAGTTGGGGTTATGCAAGGGCAACAAGGGCATGAGCCTGCTATGGGAAGGACCCACTTGCATAGCTTTTGGTTTGGTTAGTTAAGGTTCCTTACCTTTGACATTGCTACAATCCTATCTTTCACATAGTCCATTAGGTATTCCACTCAATGCTCCTTAACCTTTTATTTCATTCATCCCTTGAATTAATTTTTCTCTATTTTTTCAAATTTATGAGCTTCAACACCCTCTTCTTATGTTTTCATACTATTTTTGTCCTTTTGAGCTTTCATTTGATTGCAATTTCATTAAAAAAATTCTTTGTATTTTACAAGTTTGACAAAAGTCAGTGGTGGCCAATAGCTGTGTTGATGAGGCCTCGTCAATGCGGTTGATCACATTGATGAGGCTTCTTCAACGCAATGCTTACATCCTATATATATACCGTTGTGCACTTAGGAGTTTTTGACATTTTCCTCATGACACACAGGAGGTTTTTGCAATTTTTCAGAGCCCAAAACCTTCCAGAGCCCATAACTTCTCAACCATTTGTTCAAATCACTCCGTTTTTTGACCCTCCACTTACCAGAGGTAAGCTCTTTATTGTGAGGGCAACAAATTTTAAGGTTTTTAGTACAAATTTTTGAAATTTTTTTTAACTCTCTCAAAGGGTTAATAACCTTAACAACATATAAACATCAAGTTTTTCAATAGTTAACCCTTCCAACAACCTTCAGGATGATCTATTAACAATAACACATGAATAAAATGATAATTGGAGTAATTAAATCAGCTATAATCACAACTTAGCCAAAGTGAACTACCCTTAAGAGATAAAGGTATTCCAATTGCTTAAAGTTACATAACGATTGCTAATCCATAGTCTCATTGTGATTATAGATGGCATCAAAATAGAAATGCCTGTAGGAAGGAGAACCTTCTCAACTATGGGAGAAGTGGCCTAGAGCTAGAAGGGGCCAATAAGAACAAGCTCAAGAACTGCCAGAGGCAACCCATGCAACGAGACCTCTTCATGGGGAGCCTAAAGTGAAATCTGTTAGACAGATTCCAAAAGAAGAAGTGCCCACAGAACAATCACAACAAGGAAAAGTGCCTAGACCTATGCCAAGGTTTGAAGTCACTTTGATCCAAGGCTGCCTTGACATTACTAGGTTTCAAGAAATCCAATGATCAGTTCTTCAAGAAATCAACTTTAGGCCATTCTTAGAGAAAGCTCTAGTAGACTTCAAGACTTAACTACAAACCTCTCCCATGTGTCCAATCATCACATTTAGTGGAGAATGGTACATGGGAGAGATATATCTCTTTTGGAGTAATTGAAGGCCAGGGTCCAATGTCAAAATCAAGGACATTCAAGTATCATACTTGGTAGAAGCTATCGCGTAGGCATTAGAGTTGCTTGACATTGGAACACAGCTAGCAGAACTATCCATAAAAGGTGATCCTAAGGCCAAGAAGAAGTGGACCTAGCAGTGCTACGGGGTTGACTGTAAGGAGTACGGTGTGCTCACATCAACAGAGTGAATTTATTTCAAAATTCTAGCTTATCACCTCAATCCAACGATGAGGCCAAGCAAGGTGACCACTTTCTCTACCCAAGCATGCATCACTCTGAGTGGGAAATTTCTTGTCAACCTTCCAAAATTGATCTACTTAAAGATTGAGAAGCATTTCAAGGAAAACAAACGTGGAAGGAAAACCTTATCCTTGATATGCCTCATCCAAAAACTCTACAAAAGGGTAGGTATCATTTGCTACTCTAATGATATAATCAAGCATGCTCCTTTGGCCTCATGATCCGAAATCATGAAAGACAAGACACTAGCGATGACCCAAGAAGAGGAGTAGATGCCACCACCACCCACTCAAAAAACAACGTTATAGGCTCACACAATCATTGAGTACTTGCACACAATCTGAGAATAGCTCTTAAGTGAATAAGAGCAACGTGTATGAATGAGTGGGATGGATCCATTTGTATATCAACCAACGATGAGTACCTTAACCAAGTGGCTTAAATAGTTAGCCAGATGAAGAGGGATGGACCAATTTTCTCTATCCAATGAATGCAATTGCTTGCGAGGTTGGATCTTAATGCTCAGGAGGTCATGGTGTCATTATGTCAACACCATTTATTCCCAAAAATATCTGGGAATGCTAGCAACTTCTTAGTGCATTTGGAGGAAGGTGAAGGGGAAACTATCTTGGTGATGCAGCACCAAGGGCAAGAAACAATGGCTGAATTTGTTTTTGATCATGTTGCTAAAGCATTGAATGCATCCATGGTGTTTATACTAGATGTATCTGTACCTCGAGATGTGAAGGTGTCTATAGGCATGATCAACGAGAAGTTGAATGTAGCCCAACATGAAGAATTGTTGGATGGACTAGTGGGGATTGGGAAATTGATTCTAGATATCTTAAATTTTTTGAAAGACATCACTAGAACCAAATTGGAGTTGCAAAACACAAGGGGCAAATGCATCAATTTGGAGGGGCAACTCGAAATGGCTCAAGAACGAAATCAATGCTTGGCCGCAGAGGTTGCTGAACTACATGCCTAACTTGCTGATCCTACGATCCTCATCTCGACAATAACTAGAGATGAAGTTTTCAAAAAACTTTAGGAAAAATTATAGAAGGTTGAAGAGGAGGCAGTAATGACCATCTTGAACTAGTCCATAGTTGAAGTAAAAATGTATTCAATCCAAAAGAACTTGACTCAAATGCATCAAGAGAACGAGACTTTGACTCCATAGAATCATTGCTTGTGCAATGTTGATGTCTAGAAGGAATAGATGCAAGAATATATTCATCAACAGCAAGAGCAACTTGCTAGGGTGAACATTAAATTGAGGATATTTTCCACAGAGAATTGAGATCTATTAATGAAGGATGTTCGTGCCTTGCTCCAAAAGTTTGCCATCGAGATCACCACCTGGAAGAATGAGGCCCTTAAGTTTGAGAAAGTGAAGAATCACTACAAAGATTAGGTTGGCCTATAGAAAGAAGTCAATGAAAAACACATCCAAATGATGAAGGAAAAAGTAAATGAAGACCTCCAGCAACTCCAACAAGGAAGAGAAGTTTGGCAGCCCATCGTTGATGGGATTGACACTTACAAAAAGGTGGAGATTTGGCTGAAGGAGTTACAAATAAAAGAAATGATAGACTATATGAAGTTGGCCAATATCTATTATGCAAACGTGGCAATGCCAATTGCTGGATGACCATGGTCAGGGTTTGAGAAACAAGTGGCTAACTGATGTTTTATATACAAGGTTGAGTTCAAGCACCACAAAGACACCAAGCAAAAGCTTGAGACCATAAATGCCAAACTCAAAGTTCTTAGAACATGATTCATAGATCAATGATCAATTGCTAAGAGCATAACCAAATAGATGAATGACTACTAGTAGCTAAAAGATACAGTTACAACATTTGACATTGAATGGTAACAGTTCACTACTTGGTTTGTTAACACTAAGGAGTTATTTCCAACAATCCTGTGTCTTTGGGATGTGCCCATTTCGATCCATCTTAGCGAAGTTGCATGGACAGTGCATGATCCCAGAAGTAAGGAGAAAAAAATGAAAGCATTGCTAGATGCTTTTCTCCTCCAGCCTAAAGTTGTAGCAACAGTAGGATAGTTGTAGTTGCCTCAACCATTTCTTGTGCTTGAAGCTGGTGAAGGTCCCTTAGAACCTTAGAAGCCACCACCGCTTGGGACCATCTAGTCTTCTCCACCACACTTCATTCCATTAAGGAATGTGCTATTCAATTATGAAGAGTTGTGTCATGGTGTTCAATTTTGTGTCCTGAATACTACCATTTTTGTAATGTGTTGATTCGTACACTTCACACTCCATTTTTTGTCAAGTCAGTCAGTTTGTTTTGTTTGTTAAAAGTCAGTTAATAGTCCCATACCTTCCCAATTTTGTAAAAGAACTCAAGGATGAGTTTTTATTCAATCGTGGGGGTATGTTGAGTTGTAGTTCGGTTGATTACGTCAACAAGGCCTCGTCGATGCGGTTGCATTGATTAGGCCTCATCGGCAAGGCCTAGTCGATGCATCATATCCTATGTTAACGAGGCCCCGTTGACACAGTGTTTTTTTTAGCTATAAATACGTGCCTACTTGCCACATTTATGGCAATAGAGATTTTAGTAGTAGTGAAGCTCTTGTAGTTTGTTCATTTGAAAGTTAGAAATTTTCTCCTGAGTGCCTGTAGCAAGAGTCATTGAGTATATGGATCTTTATTCGAGCATTGTTGTACTTGAGCACGATAATGTGTGCAACAATAAAAATGAGCTTTCTGATAAACCTTGTAGCACTTTGGATACATTAAATATTTTTTTATGTATTTAATGTTTTCAATTATTTATTTAATGCTTTCAATTATTTATTAAATATTTACAGTAATTAAGTTAATGAAGCAATTAAACAAGATAGATTAAACACATAGGTATGACCACTTCGAGCATAACATATATTCGCTTGGTAATCCTAGCAGCATTATTGCTTGGTACACCCAGTAGTGTAGCGCTTGGTTGCCCAGTAGTGGATATGTGGGTTCAAGACATGTATGAAAAGTGGGACTAGATTCTTATGTTAGGACTAGTTAGACATTGATAATTACTTAAATGAAATTAGTCAGTCCAACTACTTTATCTCTCTTTAATCACCAAAACCATAAAAATACAAAATGATAAAAATTAGATGCCTCAATTACACTTAACCATACCAATGTAAATCACAAGTGTAATTGGGAAGATAACGATTGACCTTAGGGAAAGGTTCACTTCCTAGAAGACTAGTGCACCAGAAATGATAAAGTCCACAAAATTTGATTGGATCACGCATCAATGTTTTGTTATTTGTATGGTTGAGCATAGGGGTACCTCTCTGCTCATCAATAGGTTGTGCTTTAACATTGCATACGATTAGGTCTTAAGATGCTTTTGGCCACTTGGTAGAAGTTACCCTAATTTACTAGCCATTCAATCATGAAAACTTTAGATAATTAAAATTTTCCTATGTTTTAGATAATTACTTTTTTTTTTCTTTTACTTTTCCATTCATTGTAGCCATTATACTTAACATAGAATACATCTAATTTACCTTACTACTTTTTATGTAAAGTTTCTTTTTGTATTTTTACATAAGCATTGAGGGTTCAAAGAGTTAGGTTATATATGTAAGTTTTTAAAAACTAAATGTAAAAGAATTTGAATATGAAAATTAGGAAGACAAATAATGATGCTATCATATTAGAAATTTTGTGTAATAATATTTTATGCATGGTATAGTTTATTGGAAGGATTTTGAAAATGTTTCCCTAATGGAATCAAACTTGTAACTTAGTGACTTGGTTTCTATTCTTCAAACTTAGCATAGGTGAGAATGAATTTCTTTCATTGAAAACTTGATCACATACACAAGCAACAAACTAATGACTTATATGTATCAACTTGGTTAAGGCTACCCATTGGACTCATAGTGAAATTGAGTCTTCATAGGGCAATTATCATTGCATATGGACCCTAACCTAGATGTGTAGAAGCTTTAGATTATGGTTGACATTAAAATAGAAAAAATATGATGGAAATTATTTCATGAATTTAAGCAATTTACCTATTCTAGTTTTGTGTTGTGAGATATTATTTGGTTACAACATGTGGCTTATTTTTTGTGAATCATAGGTTCCATTCCAATAGGTATACCTTCATTAAAAATTAGTTATGTGTAAGCTAATCTATATTATTATGGGTGTTGAACCCCAAAAAAGAAATATATGGAAAATAAAAAATGATATATAGAATACAAAAGTAGAGAGAAAGAGGAGAAACTTCAAAACAACAAAAAGGAAAGGCCCAATAATTTTGGGAATGCCTTTTTGGGTTTTCATCCTTACAATTAATTCTGAAAAACCTTCCCTCTAGGGTAGGAAAAGGATTAAATATTACCCTTATTTAGAAGTGCCAAAATGAATTTTCACTTCATACTAAAGGCTTCTTATTAATAAAAAAGAAAACTACTAAGAGCAACATTTAGGAATTCAGCTGAAGCATCAGCTACTAAATGATGTCATCTTGAATTAACAAAGAAACAAAATTAGTTGGAAAATCTTTGTAAAAAACCACATTATATCAAAACTTCCAATTGTTATAGAGAATAAGAGGATGAAAGTAATTCCAACTATCAAGCAAAAATCCTTGAAGTTGATGACTATTACCAAATAAAACATCATCTAATAATAGCTGAAAACCATATAAATACCTCCTACACCAAGTCCAAGAGCTACGAGCAATGAGACAAGTAAAAAAACAATAGAAAAATGTATATTCCATGTTGCAAATAGGACATCTTAGGTTATGAACACTTAAATGAAAGTGTTGAATACCAATAGGATAACCATGATGAATCAAGTACCACTATAAATGTTTAATTTTTGAAGAAGTAGTAGCATTCCATATCTTCTAAATTCATTGCTTCCATAATTGCACATCTTGATTAATGTTCCAAAGATAATTGAATATTGTTCAAATATTACTGTTAGAACTAATAAGAGTACATAATCTTAGATTGATATGGAAAATCATGATGGCCATTAATCCAAGAATAATCAAGAAAACCATTATGAGAATCTTGAATAGGTAAACTTTTATCCAAACTATCGAAAAGATCAAAAGATGTAAACTATTAAGAAACATTAATGTCATAGAGAATTTGAAACTTAGATAAGTAATCCAATAATTATGCATGCAAAGAGATGAAAGAGAAGAAATGCCAAGTTTACTGCATGCACCACAAACATGTGGATGCTGAATAGCCCAAGGTTCATTACTAATTAGAAGTCACCAAGGAGAAAGCTTATTAAGCATAGTGGTATAAACAGTTATATTATTGAAATTTCAAAAAGCATTGATAAGACTCTAAGCCTTCTAAATATGCTTTATGAAAATAAAACTTGATATACGATTGCCTTTTGGAAAAAGGATCCAATTAAAAAAATGAGTATCTCGCTAGTTATCACTAAGTCTAGGTAGACTCTCTTCTAGATAAGCATTTAACCACCCACTTGTTATATAAAATAATACCCTACTTATAATAATTCATCAATCCTAATCCACCATCCTCTTTGTGAAATGCAAATGTTCCACATAACATGACATAATCCTTTCCTAGAATGGATGCTACTCCAAAGAAATTTCTCAGAAGCTGATCAAAGCAATGATATGCAGAAATATTAGAGTCCAACATGAAACATAATACAAATGAGTAACTTGAATGATATGATTACAAAAAATAAACTTACTAGCCATAAAAACCTTCTTCTCCTTCCACTTAATGAATTTTTGTTTAATTTTCTTCACTTTAACATCCTCTAAACTTTTCAAAGATTCACGAATAGAAAAGGAAATGCCTAAAATTTTAAAAACATTTGACTATTCTAACATTATTATTTTTTATCATAAGAAAGGATTAATTTGCAAAATACATATTTAATAAAGTAGGAACCTTGTTTTTAATAAAGATGCCTTGTAGCAAATTATGTTCTTGATCCTTCCATATAGCATGATATAAAATATCTATAGCAATGATAAAAAGATGAGCAAGAGGGAAACCTTGCCTAACTGAGCGTTCAAGCTGGAAACTCTACCAACATTTGTAGCCACAATTGCATTAGCATCTCTAAAAAGAGTCTTCACCATCCCAATAAATTTGTCATTAAAACCATATTTGTGAAGATAAGAAATAATAAACTACCCTTCAATTCTATCATATACTTTAGCATAAGCAAGTTTTGAGAAAGTAATGTCTTGATTGGAATCCTCAACCCACTACATACCCTCACAAGTTGTAGCAACATTATCCAGAATATATCTACCTTTGACAAAGCTAGTTTGCGTTAGAGTAATTAATTGAGGAATGATTGGTGTTAATATTCTAGTAAGACATTTAGCCAAAATTTTATAAACAAAATTTAGAAGAGTAATAAGGCGTTAATTACTAATGTGAGAAAAGTTCCATCCAGAGGAATAAGTTTGATGACCCCTCTATTCAACTCTTGACCAATAGAACATTGTTCAATGGCTTACAAAAAAAATACAATAAAGTTCTATACTAGCAACATCCCTTTGAATTTTAAAAAAATCAATGGGAATTCCATTAAATCCTACAGCTTTATCATTGGCCTAGCTAAACACTACATCTTTAATTTCAATAAGAGAGATATCTTGTTCAAGAAGATGGTTGTAACTATCATGAAAAATATTAGGTAAATTTTCACTATTAGAGAGAAAATTCACATGATCAAAATCCTTTGAGGTAAATGCACATTGAAAATATCTTTAAAAAAATCATTGATAATAAGAAGATCAGAAGTAATTTGACCATTAACTTCCATGACGCCAATGATAGGAAAATTATCTTTATCTTTTAAGAATTTTAAAAATTCTTTACATGGTTTCTGTCCTACTTTCAACTAGCTGAGATGACTCTTGATGAGAGCACACTTAGCATTGTGCATATCCCATTTTTGTTTGACTAAGTGAACATAAGTAAGTCATTGTTGAAGATTAATATTAAAGGGATCATTATATAAAGTAGTGTTGATCTATTGAATATCATCATAGATTTTTGATGAGTGGTGGCATTTCCCAATACTCTACTATACAAGTCACAAGTGTTTACGCGTGACCAGATTATAATTTGTGGATGGACAATGTAATTATGCCAAGAGTTGATATTAAGTTCATAATCGCTGTCTTCTTACTTTGAGTTAGTGAAATCTAAATGTATGGTTTAACTCATAGTAAGGCGTACGATATATGACGTTGTAAGGCTCATATTACTCCTAGTGATAAACATGATTGAAAATGAAATTAAAGTCTAAGTCTAAGTAATATAGGAATAAAAATCTATTCTATCTTAGAGTGATGAGTATCTGATCCTAACTTGCCAGTCACATCTTGGGCTTATGTAATTGTTACTAGGATTACCAACTAGAATCACTACTATGCGAATCAAGTGAAACCACTACTGGGTTACCAAACAATTACACTTAAATGCTTGAAACCAAATGTACTCATTTCACTTAACTAATGACAATGAAAAGTAAAGTACTTTGAAATGTAAAAAATTAAGCTAAGAAAACAGGAAAATTATGCTAAGTAAACAAAGAAGAAAAGAACTAACAAAATTCTACAATGATGCAAAATAGTCTCGATCTTTATTGCTGATCATGAATAGTACGTAAGTACAATTCACTTGAATAAAGACTTCATTCAACTGCTTAACACTACATTGTGGGCATTCACTCTGTTGCTAAGACTATGAAATAAAATTGTAAGAGTTTTGTTAAGGGTTGGCAAAAATTATTGTTACTTGTGCACCCAAGTGTCAATATTTATAGGGCTTCATAGCTCCTGAGACATAATATCAATGATGATGTAGCATGAGTTATGACATCGTAACTATAATATTTCTATCACAATATCATAGATACGATAACACACTCAAGAAAAAATGAATATATCATACCCTCACAACTGATTGGAAACTCATCCTCAAGTTAAAAAAAATGAAGATAGAGTTCCTTACAAAATTGGGAAGTAGATTTAAACTTTGAAATGACTTAACTATTTACATGACTCTAAATGATGCATTGGTGTTATTACAAAATTGGACATAGTTTATTTTTGACAAGATAAACAAAAAAAATTAAAAACAAAAATTAGAATTAAAGTAGCTCAATGTAGGCCTTAAGTTCTAGGTGGTGGAGGCTCCTCCATTGGCTTCTTTCCTTTGTCATCAGGCTTCTGAAACTAGTATTTGTTGAGGAAAGCCTAAACTTTCTTCTCTTATGTCATGGGGTTATGTACCATCCATGTGAATTATGCAATGTTTGATGAAGTCAGCACATTCCATGGACATGGAAATTGTAGAAACATTTTATTGGCTTTGATGTACCAAGAGTTAAGAAAGACTTTATGATTTCAAGTTCTAAGTTTGCTACATGAAACTTCTACAAGGCATCTTTTTGATCAACAAACTCTTTCTCATACATGACATACACAACTGCTACCTATTGCTCAATCTTATTGTAAGGTTTTCCTACTATCAACGTGGCCAAGTTAGCGTATTGTAGGTTAGCTAATCTCATGTACTCTGTTAAGTTTTTGATCTACAAGTTTTTATTTTTTATTTCGACATGATGGACATGGGCTATGTTGTCTAGGATGGGCTACCAGTCTAGTGTTTGGATAGTGATAGAATTGATTATGTTCTTTTCCATCTAATACTTCTTTTCATTTTTCTACTTGCACATGTCCACTTGAACCATAAAATGCTCCTTAAGCTTCTCGTGCTTCTTGGCCCCATTCTTCCATGCACTTATTTCAATACTAAAATTTTATCGGATGATGCGTACTTTTTCCATTGATAAGTTTTTTTTCTAATGGGCTAATTTGTTCATGTCTTGGTTGACTCGAATGAATTGTTCTAACATTTGATGGATGCTTTCTTCAAGAACATTCTTTTATTTTTCATTGTCAACCAACTTGTGTTATCAATACCAAGTTTATTATTCTCCTCTTCAAGGATAATGAAAGATTTAACATGTGTGTATGTTTGAGCTTATGCTATTAATCCATTCTACATAGCCTTCTTTCTTTCCATCTCCACTTGTATGTTTTTGGCAATTAGTTGCCTCACTTGATCAGTCCTATATTGTGCAAGTTGGTTTGGTCTTAAAGCTATCAATTCTTTCTATAATCTCTCCACTTCATTCTCAGCATGTTCTACCTACATTTTAGCCATTACTACCTTTCCTTTGAAGGCTATTAAGTAAGAATGCATTACTGTGATATCAATGGGGATATCAAAACATGGCCCATTTGCAGCAGTCTATCAAAGACATCTTTGTGCTTAGCCAGTGTCATTAAGGCACTGGCTATCATTTGATCATCTTTGGCACTAGAGATATTGGCCAGAAACACAATGAGAACATTGAATGATTCCTTAATATGGTCAGTTATTACTTCTGTTACTCCTACTACATCCTAGTGTTGCATGATCATAATTGTGGTACCTTCACTAGTTTTTAGCACCACATGGAAGGATGTAGCATTCCTAGATATCTATTGTATCCAATCCTCTTCTCCTCATGTCTGCAAGGATACCTACCCACTAGTAGGTCCTATGGAAACTTTAGGCCTTATGAAGCTCTCTTTGACTCTGTATAGGCTTGAACCCTTCCTCACTACTTAGTTAATGGTATCTACAATTTGATGTAGATGGCTCATTGAGGGATGATAATCTTGTGATGGTGGTGAAGCTTGTTGCTTAGGTCTATCACTTGTAGGTGTTGAGCCACTGGGTCTTGCTTGTTGTTGTTAACTAGTAGTTGAAATGTTACAGGCTAGTGTAGATCCTAAGGCCTCCTCAGTGCCTCCTAGCTTTTCTAGTTGATCTTTCTAAGGTGACACTAGCTTTGACATTTTAGTATAAGATTCATTCTAGGACTTTCTTGGAACATCATTGATGCAACTCATGATCCTTGCTTGATTGCATAACTTCCAGATTAGGCAAGGGAATGACAATGTTAGTTTTCCTACCTTCTTCTCCTTGAATCATCTCTAGATCTCTAGGAAGAGCAAATGGACAATGTTGACATTAAATTTTCCTCTTAGAATTGTACTTCCTCGAGCTGCATATGTTGAGATCCTATTGAGCCTCTTCATTAGGAACAAATGGTAGGTTCTAATCTTAAAATAAATCTTTTCTTCATTAGTGAGCTCACTATAGTCCTTATCTTCTTTACCATAGGCTTTTTTTAGCCACAACTTGTTAGCATTAGTGTTAGACCTTGTAGAAATTTGTGCAATGTTGACTCTAATGTTAGGAATGTTTAAAGCTTTCACTATTGCCTCAACAGAATATGGCATGGAGATCCCTTTAGTTTTTATTGTTTCATCATCTTACTTATTTTTCTAGAACTAATATACCTCTCCTAGATACCAATCCGCTTTGCTAGACAGTGTTGGCCATACAAGAGATTCTTGGAGTTGCATCTTACTAGCTTTTGGGAGAAACTCCATGAATGGACCAAAGTTTGACTTCACAATGACCATGGACATTATGGATTTTTTTTAGATAGCTTGGAGGTAGTCAACAGATAATGTGAGATGTACTAGTGGTGCCTATACTTTCTCTTATGTTGACTATTTCATGGTAAGAGTCTATTGGTGAATGCTAAACTATTNGCTCCTAACAATTCATAATTCTATCTTGTATTCTTGGTTTGATCAAGTTCTTATCCTTTTCATTAGTTATGGCCCTTATCATAATTGTAGAGTTAGAGAAATTTCAAAAAGAAACCCTTGATTATTATATCTTTGATTATTATGACCTTTAATAGTTATCCTTTTCCTATTTATTATGCCCTTAAATGGTTGGTATGGTTAATTAGGAGAATTGGCTAAGTCCTTTGGGTTCAATTTGATTGATTAATTAAGATATTTTTATGATAACCTTATACTTACCCTTTATATTATCTTCTTGGAGTTAGGAAATTTTGGCTTAATCTTTCTAAGCTACATGTAATAGATCCCCGCATTACTATGTTAAGCACTCTAGAATCAATAGGGTTCAAGAATTTTTCAAATTGGAGTTGCGGTGAGGAAGTTATGGCATTGGGAAGTTTTCTAACTACAAAAACTACTCTTGCTATGAAATGGTAGAATGAAAAATTTTTCTAACTCCCACACGTAAATATACTATTTTTATATGAGCAACATTATAACTATGATGTATGATGGCCTAATACATCGTAGCTATGACATCACCATGAAAAAATTTAAATTTTTGATGATCTTTTGAGAAACATTTGAGGAAATTGGACAATTTGAAACATATAGAGGTTGTCTAAAGGGTCTTGAATCATAAATGATGCTTGGATTTCAAAAATTTGTCATTCAAAAATCATAAGAAAGGAATCTTGAGCAACAAAAAATTATTAGGTATATATGAGATGGATTGAGGATTCTTAACATATGGATGAATTATAAAACTTGTGTAAAGTAATCGTTAAGTGATAAAGTATCATGGAGACATAAGATGATGTGGAATTGGTCCTCAGGTATAAGGTACAAGAGTTATACAAGTGGATCCTCCCCAAAGTAGGCTTCAACCCTTAGTGCCATTGTATAACCACGCCTACAAGTGTTCATAGTCATTCAAGGAGTTGAATGTAGAACATACCAATCTTGCAAAACACACACATTAGTGTTGCAAAGATTATAAAAAATAGCACTATATTATACAAAACCATAGAATTATTATTAAGTATACTAGTGAGTTGGAATGGGATAGAAGGGATTGTAGTAATCAGGACGTGAGGTGTCTTACCATAGGCATAATGAATCCTTGTGTATAATATGTGGTTAGAGTAATCATTAGCCTTTCTGTCCAAGATCCAAACCAAGTCCAAATCACTTTCCAGTGACATTGCATTGTATTATCCCCAAGACTAACAACCACAAGACTCTCACTGTTACAACTTGGCAATATAGTTCAAGGAAGGATTACATCTTGCTTTATTCCTTACACTTTATTAGATAAATCTACAAAAATATGTAAAAAATGACTTATCAAAATTATTTTAAAAAATGAAAAAATGGAGGAATAATTTGAAAAATATCAATGAATAGAAAATTATTAAGAAATGAAAAAGTATAAAAGAATAAAAAGGATATTAAAGAATATGAGAAAGTACTAGGAAAAGAAAAAGATTTCATTTGGTGCCTAAGGATCATATAGGACACCCTAAAACTATCATTGAAAATAGTCAACAAAAAGATTGGATGGGTTGAGGATGGTTTAATGAGCTAGGTAGAGTTCATAGAAGAATTAGGATGTTCATGGTACAGTTTGACTTGTTAAATATTGACTAAAACAAGTTTTTGTGGGCTACTTGGGTGGTAAATTTGCATGGCACTCAAGGGATACATTCCATGAATGATGTAGGATCCTTCCCATAAGATTTGGAACTTAACCTTCTATGGTACGTGACTAAGATTAGAATATAAGACCTTATCACATGGTTGGATTGATAATTATCAGATCCATGCATCATGCTTGTGCTTATAATACTTCTTATGTATTTCGTTGCTCATTAGGGCTACAAGTTTGTTTTCCTCTAAAAGGTTGAGATTCATGAGATGTTCTTTCTATGCTAGGCTCAAGTCTAGGTCAAGTTTACTAGTAATAGCTAACATTTGTAGCTCTACTTGGATTGGTAGCATAGGTAGTTTTCCATAGACTAGCTTGTAGGATGAATATCCTATGAGAAGTTTCCACATTGTTCTATAGGCCCATAGAGCATTATTTAATTTAGTGCTCCAATCTTTACTAAATTGACTAATGGTTCTAGTTAACATTCTTGTTATTTCCCAATTAGTCACTTTTGCCTAACCATTTTCTTGGGGGTAGTATGATATAGTCAACTTATGGTTCACCCCAAGTTGTTGCATGAGCTTTTTAAATGTAGCATTGGTAAAATGTGTTCCATTGTTAGATATGAGCATTCATGATACTCCAAATCTATTTACCACATGTTGTTGAAAGAATTTAGCAGTTGTTTTTATTGTACACTTATTAACTGCAACTACTTCTACTCATTTTGTACAATAATCAACCATCACAATAATGTATGATTTTCCATTTGACATTGGCGGGATGGGCCCCATAAAATCAATTCCCCATATGTCAAATGGTTCCAATGGCTAAATCCATTACTATGGCCCTTCATTTTTGGCTATTATTCCTCTGTTAAGCTGACAATTTTCACAAGATTGGGTGAAGCTATGTGAATCTTGGAATATGGTAGGCTAGAAGTAACATGCCATCATCATGTTGAGTGCTATCCTGCATCCTATGTAGTGACCACTACATGGTCCTTCATGTGCATCCTGTAAAATTCTTTGTTGGTTCTCTTTTGGAACACACCATCTCACTAGTCAATTAGCATAAATCTTGTAGATATTTTCATTTATTTCTATATATCTCTTCACATTATGGAGGAACTACTCTTTCTATTTTCTATTCCACTTAATAGGAAGTTCTTGTATGAGAAGACAAGTCATATAGTCAATGATCATGATTTCTCCATCAAGTTGATAGCCATTGTCATCTTCGTGAATTAGGTTGTCATCAGGAAATTAGTATGATAATTGTTCTTTTTGCTCCTATTCTTTCCATCTTATCCTTGATAGGTGATCTACTATGACATTCTTTGTTATTTTCTTGTCAATCATGGTAATGTTTAATTCTTGTAGTATGATGAGCACCCTATCACCCTAGGACTCACCACTAGTTTATTTATGAGAAATCTAATTACACTATGATCTGTGTGAACATAAATAGGGTACCCAAGCAAGTAATATTTGAATTTTTCCAATGCATACACCATGACAATAATCTCCTTTTTTGTAGTGGTGTAATTAAGTTATGCTTCAATGATGCTTATGCTAGCAAGGTGTATGTAGTATGGCCTCTTTTGATCATCAAACTACATCATTATTGTGCTCAACACATAATTGGAAGCATCTATCAATATGTGGAATGGCTTGGACCAATTTAGAGCTTGAAGGATTGGTGTTTTTACTAACTTCTATTTCAGTATCTCAAATGCCTTCTCACATTGCTCCATCCACTTGAATAGTGCATCTTTCTTTGTCAATTCTAGCAATAGTTTAGCTATTTTGAAAAAATTTCTATAAATATTCTATAATATCCTGTATGGCCAAAAATTATTTAACATCCATTACAATTTATGACCTTTGGGTGATGTTTTGAATGACTCTTAGCTTATCTAAGTCTACCTCTATTCCTTTCTATGATACCCTATGTCCTAGGATGATGCCATCTTGGACCATTAAATGGCTTTTTTGCTAATTAAGCTTTAAATTAGTTTCAATGCATATTTTTAATACTTGTTCAAATGGTCCAATTCCTACCTAAAATCTAGCCCATAAGTAGAGAAATCATCCATAAATACTTCTACACCATTACCAATTTACTTCTGGAATATACTTAGTACTAATCTCTAGAAAGTAGTGGGTGAATTACACAAGCCAAATGGCATTTGCTTGTAGGAAAATGTTCCCCATGAACACATGAATGTAGTCTTTTCTTGGTCTTTTGGTACAATGCGAATTTGGTTGTATCAACTATACTCATCAAGAAAACTATGGTACTAATGTCCTCTTATGCTATTGAGGATCTAATTAGCAAATGGCAAAGGGAAATGGTCCTAGAATGTCATGGAGCCAAAATCCAATGCATACTTTTCACTTGTCATCGTTTTTCAGAACAATGACTAAGGAACTAACCCATTCACTATTTGTAATGGGATAGATGAATCTTGCCTTCAATAACTTTTCCAATTCTTATTTTAATACTTCTTTGAGCTTAGGATTCAACCTTCTCTAAGGTTGGTGGTGTGTCTTGACAACTAGATCTATGTATATTTGGATTTGACATAATTGTGAATCAATGCTTGTTATCTCATCGTAGGACCATGTGAATGTTGTTGGTCATTTATTAACTACTTTCAATAATATTTTCTTTTGGTCTTTATCAAGGTTGGTGTTGATGATTATAGATTTTTATTATTTAGAAAGACATATTCTAGCACATCTCGTAGGGTTTCTAACTGTAATGGTTCTAGCTCAAAGTTTTCTAGGATCTCTAACTGTCACCATTCACTATCTTCATCCTGGTGTGAAAGTGCAAAGGATTGTTTTCTACATAACTATTCTAACTTATCTATTTCCTCAACATAGGAACTTATGATTTGGTTGGTTAGTTCCATGCATATTTTAGATTCTTTCTCTTTATCAATAATTAGCCATTGGGTGCCTTATTCTTTAGCGGCTGCATATAGTCATTACTGCATACATATTTCTTCTACACATTGGTTGCATGCTATGCTCTTTCTTTGGTTAACAACCCAAATTCTCTGCATGCAGTTGCACTCGTTATCGCTATATGTAATATATGAAACTTGGCATCTTTTTATAATGCCATATTTATCTTCCTTGAAAGTCTCCAAGGAAAAATCTCTAATTCAAAGCTTATCATCCATAGTGCTAAGCCATCTTCTTTCCATTATTATAGGAAATTCCCCCTTGTTTTTTCCCATGTGTATTACTAAGAAGTCAGAAGGGTAGGACCAACCACTAATGGTGGTGATGACATCGTCGACTTGTCCAAGTGGGATAGTGATTAACTAATTCACAAGCTTGAATTGGATATTGCTTTTCCTTAATGGTAGAAGATTCCAAGCTTTATACATATCTTGTGAAATTAAGTTTACTCCTAACCTAGAATCTAGTAGAGCCTTACATGATTTATGATATGTTATTTGGAGATATATTAAAGAAATTCTTGTATATATTCTCTTTTGGGAAAGTGCTCCTACCTTAATCCAATATGTAACAATTTTGGGATGCATGAAAATAGTTAGATTTGGATTGGTAGAAGATGGAAGCCTGGCATTCCCTAGAGGAGTGTGTGTAGATGGGGTTGATGTAGATAGAGTCCCCATATTTTGAATCCTTTCTAGACATTTTTAGAAGAATAGATATTTCCTAGATTGAGGTTCATTCATTTTTACCTCCTCCTATGTGTTTGCTACTGATGAATCATGGTTTGCTAGGCCTTGATATTGGGTAAGCGATATCGGGTATACGATATCACAGCTTGTTTACGATATCATGATTCCTGTGTTAGCCTATAAATATAGCACTCAAGTGCATAGTGAGGGAGTCAATTAGTGAGTAGTGAGATCAGATAGTTAGAAGTTCTTTTCTTTTGACAGTTTAGCTTTCAGTTATTCTCAATGCATGCATGTAGTGTGATGCTTGTAATCATACGAAACCTTTGTTCGAGTGTGACATACTTGGACATGCACATGATTGGCAATAGAGATCGAGATTACTCCATCGTTGCAGCATTCACTTATCTTTAAATTTTTGATTATTTATTGCTATTTTCTTAGTTAATATTTCTTTTATCATCATTTACTATTCCTATTGTTAACGCAGAATGAGTATGCCTTAATCACAAACATTTAAGTGTAACTATGTGGTAAACTAGTAGTGTATCAAGTAGTGCTTCAAGTGATGTGTGCTTGCTAATCCCAGAATTAGTACACAAAGTCCAAGATGTGTACAGATGATTAAGGATGAATGCTCATAGTACTTAGGCTAGCTTAGATCTTATTTCCTATTGCCCATTAGCTTAATTAAGTTATCTCTTATTGTTCTTAGGAGTAGCATAGTAGTAGGGATCACATGATACACCTCACTTTGGATTAAACCATACATGACAAAGCAAATACTAGTCCAATTGGAAAGACAACGAACTGTGATCAACACATAACTGTCTAGGTGCCACAACTAGTCCATCCATAGAATTCACCTGGATCATGCATACATGCTCATATTAGTATGGTTGAACGTAGGGGTACCTGGTTGCTCATCATTGGCATTGTTGCTAGGGATGGTGCTAGTTATCTAGATTAGTTATATCATACAAGATCACTGTAACAGGGTATCAACGATACATCTTTTAGACAAAGAAATTAGATTCAATTAAGTCACACATAATTTATGACAATGTCCCTTTCACAAGACAATGATAATGCAACATTTAGCGAGGTAATTCATTGGAGAACCAATGAAATATATGATGAAGAAGAAGTTTAGAGTACTCAATCTTATGTAAGAGTTTCATATGTTCATAGACACCCCAACAATACTCAAGGACTTTTTTCATCCAACTTAGACACCTCTAGCAAATATGGGACATCCCCTAGAACAAGGGGGCCCATAAGGCCTAGGACCTTCTCAATGGTTATCAAGAGTACATTAGGGGATGATTGGGAGACTTACAAAAGTCATGATGAGTCTTCCAATTCTCTCTCTTCCTCTGCTCTTTCAATGTTGGGTTGTGACATAGATGACTATTCCTTAAGGGGTTGGCGTAGAAATAAAAATTGAACCCATGAGCAAAATCAAGAATGCCAACATGAACATAGACAACATTGTCCCAACTCATGAACTCACAACCTATTTAGTGATGATGAACCCCTGCTAGACACGAAGAGCCTAATGCATATAATAGAGGCCATTTAGATATCCTACAGGCATAGTAAGAAAAGTCGTTTATCCAGGCTTGATTTAAACAACTCTCCTAAGTTCTCAAGAGGCTATGATTTGAATCCACAACATCATTTACAAGCCTTCTATGATGCCTATATATGGAACAACATTGAGAATGGGTGGCAAAGGCTTAAGCTCTTCCCTATGACACTTGTTGACCAAGCAAAAGTGTGGCATAGGTCTTTAAAACTGAATTCAATTCGCTGTTGGCTTACAATGGTAAACCTCTTCAACGAAAGATATCAAACCTATATAAGAGTGTTAGCCTTGAGGAGACAAATCCAAGAGCCGAAACAAGGGAAACATGAACCCTTGGACATGGCCTTAGAAAGATATTACTCTTTGTTAAACAAATGCCCAAGCCATGGCTTCCCTAAGGAAAGGCTACTGTATCACATCATGAATGGGCTTTGTAATGAAACAAGGGAGACCCTAGGGATGTATTACCTAGGTCAAATATATGAAGTATGAACCCATCAATTCCAAGAGCTTATTAACCAGGTAGCAAAAGAAGAAGGAGAAATAGCCAAATAAGAGAATGTTAAAAAATCTCAACAAGACCAAACTCTTGAAACAATAGAGGTCCATAATTATGAAGAGGAGAAATCAACTCACCTCAACGAGGTGGAACCATCCCCACCTTTTCCAATACTAAAATCACTAGATGAAATCAAGGCAATGGTCAACAAGATGATGGAATGGGTACATGAAAAATGTGAAGAATATGTAGACATTATTAGAGGAAGATCCATGTAACAAGTTGGCTGAGGTGTTGTTCTATGTTATCAAGTCACAAGTGATTAATTATTTGGATAGTGAGCCCAAAACATCCAACCACCCATTCTATTGATAAGAGGTTCTTGCTTTGGGTATGATGATATTCTTGTTATCATCAAAACTTAAAGTAACTTTGTACTCATTATGCCCAAAGTGAAGAGTGATGGACTAAGAGGGAATGACAAGGGTGTGACATCAAGGGGACTTATGGATTCTCTTTGGAAACATTTGTATGTGTTATCATGTAGCTTGGTTGTACTAAGATCCTTGTAGATCTAATGAACCATGGGAGTAAGAGTTGTAATAAAGGCACTCAATAAAGGAACTCAAGGTTGTTCCAGGGGGTTCCCACTGGAAAGACATGCATCCATGCCTAAAAGGTTGGTGGCTTCTCCAGTCACCTTTGGGAAAGACCGAGTGCAAAAGCAACCAGAAGAAGAAAAAGAAAAGAAGAAAAGAAAGGAGTGAAGCAGAAAAGAAAAGCACAAGAAAAATATGCAAAAAAAAAAATTCAAATCAGTCCTTCCTTGTGCAAAATGCTAAGCAATCATATGCCTTGCTATCATGATGCTCTTATGGTTGTCTATCATTGGGATGAAATAATGCGATGTCATTGATCAGAGGTATGGACTTGGTTTTGATCTTAGATCGAAAGGCTAATGGTACTTTAATCACACACAACACTTAGGATTCATTGTACCCAAGGTAAGTTACCTCACATCCTGATCTTTGCAATCCTTTCTACAATTCGTCTCATCTCATGGTCTAGGTGCTTCTAACTTGTGTCTTGTGTGGCATAGAATGTGTACCTCATAGTGGTCCTACTTAACATGTATATGTTTTGTTGCATAGGTGTGGGTTGCATTTAATCCTTCTAGTGCCTACGGACATTTTAAGGTGTGGTTACGCAAGGGCATGATAGGTTGGAACCTACTTTGGGAAGGATCCACTTATGTGACTTCTGTAATTTGTACTTGTTACACACCACCACATCATTTTATACCCTCCAAGTGCTCCATTGCCAAATCTATTTTTTCCTTTGTTATCATTTTAATCGAACGTTCCTTAGAACCATTACATGTCCTTTTTCCTCACCCTTATCAAAGAACCTCATTGTATGACTTTACTTCACTACACTTTTGGTACCTCAATTCCCACTTGCTATTATCCTAGACCTTTCAAATCTACCTCAAATCCTTCAATTTGGGCTCTAAAAACTCAAACAATAATCAACTCTATTAAGTACCCTACCTTGGTTGGGATGTGATATTGGGTACTTGGTATCAGGTCCAACGCGATATTGCGTACGTAATATCGCATTCATAAAAAGTATATATATGGGACCCTCAAGCACTACACATGTCATTTTCAATAGTTGATGTTGGGGGAGTTGTTCAAATTTTCTTCCATGATTTTTAGAGCTTTGCAACTCTAACTTCAACTTCCACTATTTCACTCTTTGACACTCCGATTTCTTTTTCAATCAAACCTAATTAAACCTAGAGTGTTCAACTTAGTCGTGAGGGAGGGGTACTGTAGAACTTGCACATAATTGTTTCAAAATTTGCTATCGTCCAAAGGATATCATAGGGGTAAGTACTATCAGAAATTCATGCCAAAATAATTTTCTCTCTTCACCCAAGTCATCTAAGTTATTATATGAATCACCTAAATAGATTAGGTCTGACATTAAACTTTTAGGGCACCTTCTTTGAAAAATTTCTAACTCTATTATCACACTAAGCAAAGAATTAAACATTTATTAAAGGTAATGAGTAAGGTATAAGATAAATAAAGTTCTCTAAATAACCTTACTGACAATCGATCCTTGTGTGATTATAGATGGCCCCTAAAAGAGGATAGCAGGAAAGACCTGCTCAAGGTGCAACTAAACACTCGAGAAGAGGTAGAGGCCAAAGGCCTCATACAAAACATGTAGAGCAGAAAGCACAATCATTCATCATTTATCAGGAAATTCTTGTCACTACACAATCTGGCGAAGAAAAAGGTGGAGAGGTTAGGGTTTCAGAATAAGGACAACACCTCACATTGTCCCTAGAATGTGTTCAAGCCATCCTAGAAAGGTTCACATCCTCTACCATGATTGTGGAACTGAATTTTGGGCCTTTTACTGAATTCGCCCTTAAGCTAGTCAAGAATCTACTTAAGAGATCTCCACTATGGCCTATCCTCTTGGAGAGTGGAGAATGGTATTTGGGTGAAAAATATTAGTTTTGGCACAATAAAGAAGAGATCACCACCATTGATATTGGTAAAATTTTAGTAGATTTCTCCACAAAGGCCATTGCAAAATTTTTGAATCTTCCAAATAAAGGATCCAAAGTTGCTCATTTGTTTACTCACTCTAATGCATATGCAAGAAAAGTATTGTTAAAAAGGGTGTATGGCAAAGAAGTTAAAACATATGGATAACTAATCCTTGAAGAGCTAATTTAATTTAAAATTGACACCTATCATATTTTTATAACAAAGGGATTAAACAAAATTTCTACCTATGTAGCAAGAGGAAGTGCAATTTTGATGGGCAAGGTTGATGCCAATTCGCCTCATCTATATTTAACAGAAATATTAAGGTAATTTAAAGAATGGAAGATAGGAAAGTTCATACTACCCTTTTTGTACCTAATCAGGAAGCTTTTCTGACATGCTAAAATTCTGGGATACACTAATGATGTCCTTAGAAAAGCTTAGAATGCTTCATATGCTTAATTCCTTAAGCGACCAACACCAAGAAAAGATGTTGGTGAGATGTTAGAGCCTAAAATAGAATAGATAGCTAGGCCCACTACACCTCAAATGGCAGGGCTTAGCCAAATTTTGAACATAAGCTCTAGCCAACAACAAGAAGCAGGGCCTAGCATGTAGCCCACAGGTCAGCAAGACTAGCAACTACCACTGTCGCCACAAGATTACTGACCGTTGATGAGCTATCTTAGGGCCATCGCTGAGATGGTCAGTTGGGGGAGTAGAGACGAGGTCAATCTCTTCAAGGTGATTGATAATGTTGTACGACCCACCATATCAATTGATCCTATAAGGGGTGAATTCTCAATCCAATCAAGAGGAGGGAAATCACATTGATCATAACAGATCTTTGGAAATGCTACATCATTCCAAGTGCAATTGGAAATTAGTGAAGGTGCCACATTGATGGTGATGCAACACCAAGATGTAGTTAGAGTAGAAAAGGTGGTCATAGACCACATCAAAGAATTGTTTAGCATCCCTATTGTGATGCTCAATTTTTGGCTGATACCTCAATGATTTTTATAGAACATGAGGATGCTTTGGATTGCTTGCTGTAGACAGGACAAGTTATGACATCTTTGTTTGACATCCTCCAAGATGTCATCGCAATATAGTCAAACCTCATTTCCACTAAAGGAAAGCTAATCATGGTTGAGGTTAGGGCTAAACATGCAAAAGATGAGTTGTAGAGACTCCAAGAAAAGTTCATCGTCCTACAAGCTAAACAACGAGATTCGTCCCAACTTGTGTAGCCAATTAGTTAGAATCATTTAGAATAGAGCAGTTAAATGAATTGTTGGTGGAGAATAAAAGGGTGGCAATGGAAAAAGAGAGGTTGATTGGGATGCTTCAAAAGCACAAGCTCAGACATATGTACATGTTAAAGCTCTCAAGGCCTTACAAGAAGAGAATAAACTCCTTGCTACCGAAAATCTTCGGTTAATGATAATTGAAGAATAGAAGAACATTCTCGAAGAAAGTTTTCAACAAATGCAAGAACAATTAATAAGAGTAAAAAACCAAGATATAAGTCGCTTAGCTAGAGAAAACAAAATCCTTTTAATGGAGGAGGTACGCGTCGTCCAATAGAAGACAACTATTGAAATAAGGACGTGGCAAAATGAGGCTAAGAAGCATGAAAAATTAAAGGAGCACTTTTGTGACCAGGTGGGCATGTACAAGGAAACCATTGAGAAGGAACTCTGAATGGCCAAGGCACATATCAACTCCCTTAGTACTTAAAACATTGATTGGTAGGCCATTCTGGATACTTATGCCCTTGCACATCAGGAGAACTTAAAAAGCTAGGACCTATAGATCCAAGATCTCAAAGAATACATGGAGTTGGAAAATCTGTGATACATCAACTTGGCCATGTTAACAACAGGGTGCCTGAGAATTGAGCTTAAAAAGCAATTAGCTACCACCTATGCTAAATATGAGATAGTTTTTGTGGAACATAAGAAGAGATTGCAAAAATTAGAGGTGGAAAACTTTGAATTGGAGGTGTTAAAGGCTAGCTACTAAGGTTAAAAGGATGTTGTAGAAAATTTGGCTTAATTGCATATAGATCACTAGGAACTCAAAGACAAACCTAGAGCCTGTGAAGAGGAATGAAAACTATTTGCAACATGGTATGTTAAGGCCAATTAAATATTTTTGCAATTTCCATGTTTGTGGGAAGTGCCGGCTCCATCAAACATTGGAACATCAACATGGACGGCTCATGATCCTTGGATAGAAGAGTAAAAAATTTAGGTGCTTCTTCAAAGGTATTAATTTTAGAAGCCTGGAGCGTAGGACAAAGGAAAGGCACCCATGAAGGAGCCACCACCACTGGGAACTACATGAGTACCACAAGTTTTGTATTTTGTGTTAGTGTTCAAATTTTTTTTAGTCCCACACTATGACATGAAACAGTCCATGGTTAATCAATAATCCCATACTTATCCATTGTTTGTAATTGAATGAACTTGTTCCTTATTTTGTTTGAATTGAGGATGAGTTTTTATTCAATCATGGGGATATGATGAATCATAGTTTTCCAGGCCCTAATATTAGGTACATGATATTAGGTATGCGATATTGCAGCCTGGATATGATATCTTATACACAATATCATTATTCCCATGTTAGCTTATAAATATAGCACTCAGGCACACAGTAAGGGAGTCAATTAATGAGTAGTGAGATCAAATAATTAGAAGTTCTTTTCTTTTGGTAGTTTAGCTTTCAGTTATTCTCAATGCATGTCTGTAGTGTGATGCTTGTAATCATATGAAACCTTTGTTCGAGTGTGACATACTTGGACACATGCATAATCGGTAATAAAGATCGAGATTACTCCATCATTGCACCATTCACTTAGCTTTTAATTATTTTAATTGTTGATTATTTATTATTATCTTCTTAGTTAATATTTATTTTATCATCATTTACTATTCTTGTTGTTAATGCAGAATGAGTACGCCTTAATCACAAATATTTAAGTGTAACTACATGGTAACCTAGTAGCATATCGAGTAGTGCTTCAAGTGATGTGCACTTGGTAATCCTAGAAGTAGTACATGAAGTCCAAGATGCGTATGGATGATTAAGGATGGATGATCATTGCACTTAGGCTAGCTTAGATCTTATTTCCTATTGCCCTATAGCTTAATTAAGTTATCTCTTATTATTCTTAGGAGTAGTATAGTAGTAGGGATCACATCATACACATCACTCTGGATTAAACCATACGTGACAAAGCAAATATTCGTCCAAGTGGGAAGATAGCGAACTATGATCAATGCATAACTATCTAGGTGCCACAACTAGTCCATCTGCGTAGTTCGACCGAATCACACGTACATGCTCGTATTCGTATGGTTGAGCGTAGGGGTACCTCATTGCTCATCAACTACCCTTATTCCATTCTTTTGCTATGGTTGTGATGGTAATTTCCCTTACATGATCAGTGGTGGTATTGGTGGTAAAGAATTTAAAGGTTGGTTTGATGGACCAATTTCTAGTTGATGTGCATAGAGATTGGGATCCATCCTTGGGGTGGTGAGCTTGTAGTACTCTAGTGGATAATAATGAGAATAAGCATGAATTGAAGCACTCCTCGGAGAGGTTGGACACTAGACATAGTATCCATAAGCATCTAATTTCCTATATGAATATTGTTGCCTTAGTAGTGGTTGTTGTCATTACTGTTGGAATTGCTCCTAAAGTAGGCTTCAGTTAGGTAGTAAGTTGGCTAGAAGGGTTGTCTGAGATTACCGTAAGGATAGGATAATTATCTTGGTATTTTCTTTTAAACAAATATTAGATTGAGTGTATATGCTGTAGACTCTTGCAAGTGGACCATACAAAGGCAACATCCCTTAGGATATTCATATTAGCACACCTTGCATTCTTTCTTCTCTTCTAAACTAGAGTTCATATATTCCTCAATTGTAGTAAATTTTCCTTTTTGTTTATAAATTTCTTGTCTATGATCTCTTTTCTTCTTTTCATCATTACCTTTGTTGACTGCTTGTTCAGTCATTTCTTCTACTATCTTAAGAGTTGTAGCAAATTTCTCATCCACTGAGTACCACATCTTCTCTACCTTTGTTGCTATGTCATTAACCGATATTTGAATTCGTAGAGTCTGCTTTTGGATGATGTCCTCCAAGGTTTCATCTTCTTATTTATTGTACATTTTGATGTCTTGTTTTCTTATTGATGGATCTTAGTTATATTCTTCAGCTGATTATGTCTTATGTAACTCTCCTTCATCTTTTATCATTTATTCTATTAACTTTTGGATTTTATGGGCAATCAACTATGATAATCTTCCTTTGACATAGATCCCAAGAATTTTTCTAGTTTTGTTCCTTAACCCATCAACAACATGTCTAATTTGTTCCCTCTGTGAGAGTTCATGGCCTGGGCATTTATGTAAAAGAGAATGATATTTGTTCATTGGTACATCAAGGGATTTATGTACCCCTTATTTCCATTCCTAGATTTTCTTTCTAAGGTTAGACACACTTGAGTAAGTTTGATACTTATTATTAAAGAGTTCAAGCATTGTATTCCATATTTTAATCAATTCTAGTTCTAAAGATTTGTAGTAACTCTTTGCCTCATTGATGAGTATTTTAGGAAACAACCATAGTTTTTGTCAATCACTTTCAATATTTTGAAGAACATAAGCATCATGGAATGCTTGAAGATGATGTTGTGGATCTGTGTTATATCCACCTTCAAATTTAGGAAAGTTGTTCATATCTAGTTGCTTGATATGAATATTCCTAACATGCTTGGTTAGAATATACACTACTTCTCTTATATTTATCATACTATGAGTGGCTAGTAGGGGTTCTTCATAGTTGTCAAGTTCATAGGCTCTGTTGTAGTGGTGACTTCTCCAATGCTCATAACACTCTCTATCCTCATGCCTATTTCTATCTCTTCATCATTCATAATCTTTTTCTTCATCCTCAAGATACCTTTTCAATATTCATCTCTCCCATAAACTTCATAATGATTTTCAATAGCTTTAACATAGACTATTGAAAGCTAAGAATGTGAAGGAGGTAGTGGTATTTGACACATCCTTATTGGAGGCCATGACCTTCAACACCAAGAAGGACTGATCACAAGTCTATAATGAAAACTTGGTCATGACCAAGGACATTTATCGCATGCACGACCTAGAACAATAAAAGAACTAGATGGTTGAGTTTGTTCATCAACAACAAAAGCAACTAGCCAAGATGAACCTTGACTTGAGGAGGTTAGCAGTAGAAATTAGAAGTCTCTCAATGGAGGAAGTCTATGCGCTTTGCTAAAAGATAGCCATTGAGGTAGCCCCTTGGAAAAATGAAGCTCTAAAGTTTGAATGAGTACAAAATCATTATAGAGACTAGGTTGGGTTCCTTAAAGAAGTAAATGAAAAAGAAATCTATCTAGTGAAGGCAAAGATGAATAAGGCTCTCCAACAACTCCAACAAAGAGGAAATGTATGGTAGCCCATATTTAATGAGCTAAATGCATATGATAAAGTAGAAATTTTTCTAAAGGAGATAATATATGGAGCTCACCAAACCTCCAATATGCAAACCTGGCTATGCTAATAGTAGGAAGAGCAAGAACAAAATTAGATAAATAATTGGGTAGTTCCTACCTCTTGTACGAGAAGGAATTTAAGCATCATAAGGAAACCAAGTAGTAGTTGGAGATAGCCAACACCAAGCTTGAAGTTCTGAGGAGCAGATTCATTGCTTAACAATTTGTTGCTGAGAACATAGCTAGAAGGATGAATAATTAACATGAGTTGCAGAACCTAGTAAAGACATTCAACATTAAACATAAACAATTAACAACATGATGTATCAACATAAAGTAGTTGTTTCCTATGATGCTATGTTCATGGGATATTCCTACACTAGCTCACATTGGTGAACTTGCATGGACTGCCTATGATCCATATGGCAAAGAGGAGAAAATGAAAGCATTACTAGATGTTTTAAAACTTCCACTAGAAGCAATAGCAACAAGCCAACCTCATTCACCTCCTTTGTCATTAGCACCAAAACCTAGTGTAGGACCATCAGTGCTATAGGAGCCTCCAACTCCATGCACTATTTGAAAATTCATCATGTCTTCAACAACTCTATGGCACTTGCTAATATCTTTATAAAGTGTCCAATTTTATTATAATAGACACTAAATTTTGTAATCGTGTATAATTTGGCACTCAAAGTTAGTTAGTTGGTCACTCTTATAGTTAATAAATTTTATACTCTTCCAATTTTTATAAGAAACTCAATCCTACTTTTGTTGACTTAAGGATGAGTTTTCAATTAGTCATGGGGATATGATGAGTTTTAATGATATAGTCTGTATTGATAGGGATGCATCAACACAACCCCATCAATGTATACCTATCAACACATGGTCACATGTGTTAATGTAGATGCATCAACATTGATGTAGGTGAAGCCTATATAAATGCATACACCAATTACATTTATGGCACCTTAGGTTTATAGCATAGTGAATTCCTTGCAATTCTAGACGTTATAGCATAGGTGAGTGCATGTAGTGTGAATTAAAGAGATTATATAGATCTTTATTCAAATTTCATGTACCTAAATGCATTGGCATGAATGATAAGAAAGACAAGATTTCTAACATTCATTGCAGCACTTGGATTAGTTCAATGTCTTCTATTTTCACTTCACTTTTAATGCACTTCACTTTTATGCTTTTAATTAATTAGAATACTTAATCCTAAATACGTAAGTACAACTAGTTTGAGCATAATGTATTACACATAGTATCCCAAAAGTGGATATTTCATATGCCCAATAATGTCCATTTGATAACCTAGTAGTATTGATATGAGTTTAGGATGTGTATGGTAAGTGGGAATAAATATTTATGTTAGGATAGTTGTAGAGGCTAAAAAATTTGGTGCTAGCAGACCAAAAATTTTAGTGCATGATAATTTAACCTCAAATCCAAACAAACCTTAGAAGAGGATCTAGAGCACCTTAAACATTTTAGTAGATTGCTTGAAGACTCAATCAATCTATTACTGAGCATTGAAAACATGTGTGAAAAAGAAATTCCTAGCATAAATAACTTAAACACCAGAGAAATAAACAAAGTGTAATATTTACACCAAAAGCTGTAACTTTGTATTAAATGTGGAAGAAAACAAAGTTTAGAAAATAGAAATTACAAGTTTTAAAATCCAAGAGTGTATTTGATGTAGAGCATGATTAGATCTACACTTGAAAGCTTAAATGATCTACCAAACTTTACTGAGCTACCACTAGTTATCTCCATGAATTTTGTTCATGTTGGTAGGCTGGATATGATTGTTATGGACTTTTGAAATTTGCTTTGCTTTGAATGTCTCTAGTTCAACTTGGGTTTGCAAAAATTCCAAAAAGTCTCAAAGATGTATAAGACACTAGCTTAAATAGGCTAGAGTGTTGTTGATTGTTGGCTGATTGCTGGAACATGTCAGATGATTCTAATGAGCGTAATCTACAACATGTGAATGCGAGTGTGACTTGGGATTTAGCCCAAAATTCCAGTGTAATAGAAATTTCCTATCAACATATATGCCAATGTATATGGCCTTTTGGGCATTTTTATGCCAACATAATTGCATTTCTACCACACAAATTAGTAGCTTAGGAACCTCTAACATATAGAGCTTTTCTTGTCAATGTTGGTAGCATTTTGAGGATATTTTTCTAGTGTATAAGCTACCAACATTTTGGCTTTTGCTACCAAATTTTGGCAATGTATGTACATTTTTTGCCTCTATATTCCAACTTGAATGACACTTTCAGCTCATAAGCTACAAATTACATCTTTTTACACTAGAAACTATTTAATCTAAGTTGGAGTAAAAGCCATGAGGTGGGATTTTTAATGGGAAAATGGACAGTTGTTTCTACCTTTGAAATTCCCATTAAATTATAATGTAAACACTCTAGCTATTAGGCTACATATGCAAATGCAAATTTTCTTTGGGGTATTTCACTAGTCCCTCTTTGTTGATGTTTTGAGGATTGACCCAAGAGACATTGACAAAGAATGTGAGACACCACTAGAGATTCACTACCAAGGCTCCCTCTCCACACTTGATCTATAGTTGTCAAATCATACCAAGGAGTGTTCATGATGGTGAAATGAGGTCATTGGCAAATGTTATGAGTTTGAGGTAAGATAGAGGTCATATTGGTTATTAGGGGATTAACAAGGAATTTCAAATGTTGACATCATGTCCATGATGTGATGTACTTGCTAATCGATGTAGCCTTTATATTTTGTGCTTCAAAGTGTTGATCACTTGGTAATGTGTTTGAGGAAACCTCACTCCACTCCAAGGCTTCTTTGATCATTAGGCTCCTCCCTTTGTTTGTTTGGAGTTGCTTGAATTGACTTATAGGCTTCATTGGCCTCTTGGCTCTCTTGGTAATTTACTTCCCCATTTTTTTCTGGAGTGAAACCTTCATTGGGTTTCATTGCCACAACTAGATTTTGTTTTCTTACTTGAATGAGCTATGTTACATGTAGTGAACTTAAATTTTTTTATCACCAAATGAGATGTATTACACTTGGAAAACTAGATTTTTTCCTTCTCGCTAAATGAGATTTGTTACATTCAATGAACTAGACTAATGAAGCATGTCCAAGGAGATGTCACAAGGCCATGATGCATGAATGTCGAACATAGGGTTTTCATTGTTAACAAGGTAAGGGAGGCAATAATTTGGCTATAGGAATATGACTTATAAGGAGTAATAGAGGTGATGTGAAGTAAGCACGGTTGATGTGGTTAAATAAGCTAATTGAATCTTGTGTATCAAGGTCGCGTGGTAACTTAATATCACAATGAGTCGTACCTTTGTGTGACTTTAGGCTCGTTTTGAAAACACCACTTCAAGAGGACAAGAAATAATTCAAGGTACATGTGATTACAATATATTGGCATAAGGCCATAATGGGAAAATAGGTAGACATAGGCTATTGTCGGTTACAATAGGTAAAACACGAGAAATTTGTATTTTTATTTCATATATTTGTACAAAGTTTCTAGCTCTTTGTAACACCAAAAGAAGTTATAAGAGGTTACAACAACTCGGTTGTTGTAGACTACAATAGTTTTCAACATCAGTCATTTTCCCAAACATATGAACAAAAGATCAACTATAATAAAAGTAAACATGTGAATGTTAGATGTAATCAAGGGCTATGTTATAGCTTTAATGTTTCCTTGCAATGGTTTGATAATGTCTTGAGCAAGCTTAAGTTCTAGTGAGGAACTTTTTTTCATTTGTTGTCTCCTTACCATCATGGTTTAGATGGAAATTTCTAGCAAGGACCCTTCGTGATGTCTCTAGCTTCAAGGTTAGTAGTAATCAAGCAACTTTAGGATATTAAGGTCACATGGTAGAATGGTTTTAGGATTAAGATTTAGATATTCACATTCTACTTGGTCTAACAACATCATGAGAAGGATATATTTAGGCTTTGAGGCTAGTTGAATTTGCTTCCTCATCCTCCTAGCTCATTCATACATGTCAACATAAGCACATCCAATGACATCTACATGATAAAATTGTTAAAAAATGTTGAAATACTACAAAACATTATAATAACAAAGAAAAATAAGGTCATACAATTAAAAAAGAAGCAAAATGAGGCTAAACAAGGCAAGGTGGGATTACTATAAGGCAAAGCAAGGTAAAACTTAGTAAAACAAGGTAATAACAAAGTGAAAACAAGGTAAAACTAAGTAAAAATAAAGTTAAAACAAGATAAAACATGCCAGACAAGGTGGAACAAAGTTAAAGTAGTATTAAATTTAATATATATTTAATATAAAACATTTTTAGTCATTTTGTATTTAAGATTGACAGCAATTTAATAAAATAGGTTACAAATTGTCCAAATTAGGAAAAAATCAAGCTACAAATTGTCAAAATTAGGAACGAGAGGCTTTAAATTGTTAAATTAATAGGTTTCATGATCAAATTAGTTTATCAAGATAAAAAATTATTATTTTCTATTGTGTAGAGGCCATGATTAGTTTCACATCCAGGTTCAATGTATTCATGTAAATTAAAATAATAATTTTTTATGCATACTATTTTTTTACGAGAGCACACATGACTTGTAAATTAAAATAGTGCTTTTTTATGTGCTCTTTTGTATGCTACCATAGTGTACATAACTTGTAAAGTAAGAGACTAATATTTTGTGGTAGGGTAGGGTTTTTCCTTGGCAGGGTGGCTCCTGCCCACAGCACAGCACACAAGAGGAATAGCAGCAACAACAGTGTGTGTCATAAGAGGAGGCAAATAGGCATCATTGCCACATGAGGACACAGACGATGTGAAGGGAAAGGCATAGGACGATGATGGCCCAATCAGTAGGGGCAACATAGTAGCAATGCTGAGCTTTAGCAACGATAGGCTAGGATTGTGCAGTGCTGAGGGTTTTTGTTTTTTTTTAAGCTTCCTCAAGAGCAGCCTTATACAACTGAGAAAACAACATACCTTGCCTGTGTAAATTTTTTTCCAGGTCTTCACTGTTACATTTTCTCCTCTGAAAAGCAACCAAATATTTTGTCCTTACATGGAAGAAAATGGGGAATTACTCAAAATCTATAACCATCATTGCATCCTTGATCAAATTTCATATATAATTTGGTTATCGATGCTTCAAGTAATTTGCAATAATGTGATTCCAATATATCTTTCTCTTTGATTTAAACCTAGCCCTCTTGTGTCATTGCATATTTTAATTTTAGAGTTATTTTGAAAAAGTAGCATAGCAAACTCTAAACTAGTGAAATTAGTATTATGATATTGAAGTGAAATTTGTATTATGATATTGATCATATGGTGCTTCTATTTAAAAACTTGATAAGTAGTAGTTATGGTATTTGGCTGTCACAACCATAGAGACTATTATCTTGGTTGTTGTATGTTGCACAATGAAACTCTACCTATGAACATTTATATTTTAAATATTTACAAATATATATACCTTTTATTTTTACTACCATTTTGGTCTATAATTTTTATGTTTCATATGTTTTATATTTTTCTATGTTTTACATGTTTATGCAAACATAAACAATGAGTGTGATCCATAAGTTTAGACACAATGAAAAACCATGACATAAAGTAAAATGGATGAACAAAGTATGATGCAATAAAATTGTAAATCATAGTGTAAACATGCAAGTAAACAATATCATTAAGTAAATCGGCCACAATGTTTGTGTAAGAGGTATAATGAAAAGGCTATTTCATTCACCAGTTGTAGGCCTTGGCAAGCCATGAATTCACCTATTTTAGGCTATGCTAGGCCATTTTGTTGCTAGCTTTAGGCCTTTGCAGACCATTGTGTTATTAGTTTTGGGCCTTAACGGGCCATTATGTTGCCAGTTTTAGAACTTGGCAGGTCATTGTGTTGCTAGTTTTAGGACTTGGTAGGCCATTGTGTAGCCGATTCTAGCCCTTAGTAGGCCATGGCCATACCAGTCTAGCAAGTATGGGATGACCTTGAAAGAGAATATAAGATATAATAAGCAATGAAGCATGATACAACGTTGTGAAGATGAACAAATGAATATTAACAAAAGAAGGAATATGATGTTTGCTATGAACTTCTTGTTTGATCTTTGATAGATCAAAGAATCCTTTCTACACAATTCTATGCTCACTATCTTTCTTATTCAATATGGTAAGTTGTAGGCATTTTCATTGGTCACCCCATGTCACAGAGTTGGTGTTGTTAGCATCATTGTTGTTCTTATTGTTGGCCCTATTCTAAGTACGAGGAATTTCTTCTTGAAACTGCACCTTTGAACCTCAGTCAATGTTGACATAGTTAACAGATGATAGTAATACATTGTCCCCACAAATGACAATTTTACCATCCTTGTATGGTAGGTGAATCTTCTAATGTATGGCAGATGAGACCACCCAAAGCTTCACTAATTATGACCTTCCTAAGATCAAGATGAAACCAAGTGTCTCTTCAACTACTAGGAAGTTAGCAAATGTGGGGAACTATTCTCTAGCTACAAAATCCAAGGAGATAGAACCTCAAACTGCTACTTGTGATCCAATGAATGACTTCAGTGCAAATGTAGAGGTTTGTTAAATGTTCTTGGTTAAGCCTAGTTTCTTAACAACGATGTATGATATCACATTGGTTGTTGCCCCATCACCCACATGAACATAATGAAGCTTGTACCTGCTAACATGTATAGTAATGAGAAGAGAAGCGGATAGCACTTCTCCATTTCATGATTTGATATTCATCTTGTTGTCATGAAAGTTAAGCATGATGATGAGTGACGAGGTACCTCTATGCTTAACCATATGAATATGAGCGTTTCACGCCCGATCTAGTCGAATTCCAAGGACTAAGTGCCTATGCACCTTTGTGGAATAATAATGGGTTGGTTAATCGTTGTCTTCCCAAACTTACTTGTATGTCATGGTTGTATGGTTAAGTAAGCTTGAGGCATATGATTTTTATAGCTTGTATGTGTTTTATATCCTGTGCTAGTAAGGAGGGGGAGAGAGATAACTAGGTAACTAATCTAATTTAACTACTCATTAACTATGTTCTAATTATTCCTAACACCAGTATCTATTTCCACTTGCCATACATGTACTAAACTAGTGCAACGCTGCTGGGATTACCAAATGTTAATCGTTACTAGGTTACCAAGTGCTACACGCATGCTCGAAGCGGTTGTACTGAGTGTATTTAGCTAAGAGAGTTGTAGGGTGAGAGAAATCATTAATCAACGAGGAAAGCATTAAATAATAAGTAATGCTAATTAATCTATTCTGAATGATGCAAGGTTTATCATAAAGTTTGTCTTTATTGCCATACACAAAGTGTGCTCAGGTACATAATGCTTGAGTAAAGATCCATTCACTCTATGACTTCTACTATGGGCACATAGAAATAATTCTAACTCTAGAGGGAAAAAATGACAAGATTTCAACTAAGGGACTAACTTTCTAATGTGAAAACCAAGGGCACCACCTCTTATTTATAGGTGAGGAGGCAGGCCCTGATATTGGGTATTTGACATCGAATGGTTGGATTTGATATCGCAGACTCGATATTGCAGATGTGATATCACTGTCTCGATATCGCGGTTCATCACATAGGTTGATGCCCATTTTTCCTAAGTGAAGCTTGCTCAATGATAGAGCTTATTGACTCTTTATTGGTGGGCATGTCTTCACTCACGAGAATAGAAGTCAACACTTGAAATAGTGCATCTCTATGAGTAGGAGAAGTCATGACCAAGTCATATAGGCTCAACAATGTATTCTTTTGTTTGAGAGATTATTTGGCTTGTTCCATTATTGTGATAAAATTCTTTCCCTTGGCATGTGATGTGTTAGCCTTGGTGGTTTTAATTTCCTTCATCCTTCCTAGGATTTTTGGCTGATGTTTTGATGTATGTGCATTGAGCTCCTTATCCATTAGTGTAGCTAATCTTGGTATAGGCTTTTATGGGTTAACTTATTTCAAAGAATTTTGTTGTTGGTTACCTTCAGTGGGCTTAGTTGTTGGTTTGGCAATAGGTTATTTTTTTCATTGTTGTAGTGATGATTTTTTGCTAACCTTTGAGTTATTGGCTACTATAGGTAGGCTTTGGTCATGGGTTGTTATGGGTTTTCTTGCTAAAGGTGAAGGGACCCTAATAGCAAATGGTTCTCTTGCTTTAAGTTGTAATGTTGTTGCCACTGAAGTGGGGACACATATGATAAAAGGCTTCTTAGAGGTTGGAGCTAGTGGTGCTCATATAACGAAGAGCTCTCTAGGCTTTGTGTTTTAAGGTTAACATCATACCTTGATAACAAACGGTTCCCTAGGAGGATTAGACTATTTAGTTTCTATGAATAAGGCTACGATGTAAAAGTTATTGGTGTTTGGAGAGTTGAGCTCATTCAGCACTAACTCTCCATGATGAATCATCTTCTAGATGTTGTCTTTCAATGCTAAGCAAAAATTAGTATCATAACCATTTGATGATAGTGGCAAAACCTATCTAGCCTAAAGTACTTTGGTAGTTTGGGATCATTCTTGGTTACTGTTGTTGGATTTTTAGCTATGTCACAAAGATAATTGTGCCTCTTACAAGCTTCCTCAGATAGTTTCTTATGTTGTATATGATTATCTTCAACTATTATAAAAGCTTAGAGGGCTTCATAGGCAACCTAGCATACCTAGTGCTATCTTTCTATCCAAAGTTTGGTGTTGGTTTATTTAGGATGTAGGAGGTAGATGGTTGAGATGAGTCAAAAGATGTGTTGTATGGTGGTTATCCCTACCTTTTTTCTTGCTTTTTATCCTTGGATACTACAACCATGGTTATTTTTTCTTGCTTAGTTTTCTTCCTATCCCTCCTTGTGTGTTGGTTTTTATAAGCCACATAGGAAAGTTCATTATTGGCCTTAGCCACTTCCTCAATATTTTTAGTTTGGAAGAAGGCTTGGCTAAGGGATCATGGATCTAGGTAATATAATTTGGACTTTATAAAGTCATTAACCATCCCCTTGAATATAGCCAAAAGATGTGTCTCAATGATGGGTTCAGGAATCTCATTAAGGAGAGCATTCCATCATTATATGAACTTCTACATAAGTTCAAGGGGCCCCCACTTGACCTTCATTAGTTGATTAAGATTATATTTAATTTCAAGTTATACTTGAAATAGTTAATGAACTATGAAATCAAGTCCTCTAGTAAGACAATGGATCCTCTAGGAAATACATTGTACTAATCTAAGGTTTTTCTGGTGAGAGAGATATAGAATACGTGCATAACCGTGTGAGGCCAAGTTTGCAATAATAAGCACTCAGACCAAAAGTTAATGAGGTATGAATTTGAATCATCCTCACCATTGTACTTGATGAATGAGAAGATAGAAATTTTGGTGGGTAGTGTTATTTTCAAGTTAGTGGAGCTAATGGGATCATCTTACTAGAAGTCCATTATTTTCACTATCTAAGTGATGGAGTGTTACATCCCATCCAGATACATTAGGTATGGTAATATGATTACAATTTCTACATCACGTATGTGGTCTCAATAGGTTGTCTTTACCTTTTCCTTGTATTTTTGTGCTAGATTAGTGCATATGATCATGCAATGTGGGCATGTGGGATGAATAGTTAAAAGATTGAGCTTGGACATGTTATTTTTCATATTTCTCGAAATTGTAACATTTTGGTTATGAATTTTTTATTAATATATAAATGATGTATGACATGATGTGGACTTGGGGAATACAATATGTAATATTACATTTTAGAGACCTATTGTGGTGTTGGAGTTTCTGTCATCATTGGTTGCAATTAAATATTATTAATTATTATTTTATTAATCAAAATTTAACCCCACATAACTTTGCTTTCAAGAGTCCAATTTAGGTGAATTAAAGTGTTACTTGGATTGTCTTGGGAAGTACGTTCTAATCGTGGGATTGGTTTTCTTTTTGGGAATATATCATTTTGGTAGTTATTATAGTGATCATTGTGTGGTATGTTTTCTTTGTTGAATCATGGTATTATTTTTATGAAATGAAGGTGATTGTTAGGTGTGGATATATGAGGTCATGTTATGTTGGTTTTGGATGGGTTATGCTTGTGGCATGTGTTGGCTTAAGCTAGTCGGACTTTGTACATGTCTTTTGTGACAATGCTTGTGATGATTGTTGGTGAGTGGTGCTAGCATGAGGGTGTCGATTGGTTGGTGATGAGGTACCTTGGAGGTAGTATGGATTGACCCTCACTATGATGCATCAATGAGGCTCTTGTCTTGGGCCTCATCTTGAGAGTGGAAGAGTGTAGGTGTGTTTGTCCCTACAATTGGTACATGGCATCTGTGTGTTCATCCCTATAGCCAGTCCTTCAAAAGGCTGGTGGTTTTAGGTCACACGTTGATGGACCCTAGCACTAGATGGATAAATTAAAAACCTATAGATAATGGCTATTTATGAGTACTCATGACAACATTTCACATGATACACTGAGTGTGGATATGCTAGCAACCACATGGATAGCATATGATTGGATTATGATTGTGTGGGTTATGGGTGGTATAACGAATATGATAGATTATGTCATATAGTGGTTTTATCAATGATTGTATGATAGCAATCTATTCTCTTTGATAATGGTTATGGAAATGTTATGTGCAATATGGTATGTGCATATGTGTTTCTCTTAGCATGCAGAAGACTAACAATTATTGTAGGTTTCCTTGTACCCCACTTCTCTCCTCCTGTGTAGTACTTGTCAACCATCTAGTAGGGAAAGTATAAAGGCTTCCCACTTAGTTTATATTGACTTTATGTAATTATAGGTGGAAGTCACAAGAGCACAAACAATCATGGAGAGAGAGAGTAGAGGAGTAAAAAATCTTCAAGGGTTGGTTAATGTATTTGTATGAAACTTTCTATACTCTTCTATATATATGTTGATGTTTATGTAGTTTTGTATCTTATGAGAGTAGTCTAGATTGTTGGATTATGTAGAGACATGCAGTTTTATAAATCAAAATGTATGTTTAGTTTTTGGGTTGGCATGGATTGTTTTGTAGTTTGACTTTCCTTAATATAATGTATTTCTACACATCATTAGTTTTTAGTTTATCATGCTTCCATTGTAATATTACTAGTTATCTAAGACATCAGCTTGTCCTAGCTAGGGCAAGGTGCTACATGGAGGCTTTGAGCTTTCACAGCTCTTCAATGAGGTCTTGGTTCATCTAGAAGGCTTAATCCAAGCCATGGGATACCCCTATAGGTTGTGGCATTTGTACAGATAGCTACGAAGGGAGTTGAGAGGCTTGGTATCATGAAATAAGCATTAGTGTTGATGGAAAAGGCTGGGTGATCACTGTGGTGGGAGGGTTAAACAAAGAAAATGAGGTTTGCATTGGGACCTAAGGGATGAAGGAGACAAAGGGTGTATGAGAGGCTTGCGATGCTTAGGGTCCTAAGGAGGGGACCACTAGGATAATGAAAGAAGATGGTGTGAAGGATACCAATGGTGATGACCACACAAACAAGGTTGAGTTGTGAATAATATTGTAGAGAATAGTGATGCAAAGTGGATCACTGAATGAGACTAGTGCACTACTACAAGGGGTGTTGAGATGAATATCATAGAGAAAAAAGGAGTAGATTGAGGGGCTTGACTTACTAAGGACATTAGGGGTGTAGAGTTAGGAGTGGTTGCTTGTGGAGCTAACTATTGAGATAGGCTCCCTATGAATGTGTTTGGTTCATGTTTTGCTTCAAACTCATCTTGGTATTCCTAGTTTTCAACTTAACTAATCCCATCACTTTCCTCCTCCAACTCTACAAGCTATGCTAGCACACATGTGTGAAATTCTGTAACCTCAATATGATCATAAGGGGAAGAAATGTACTTCCTATTTCAGTGAATGATCTTAAATTAATGTTTACTCTCTAATTCCATGCATGGAATGGAAAGGTCAACTTGTATCTTAGGACAAATGAAGTTATAATATTCTTCATTAATGTTCATGTAGGATAGATTTAATCCTAGTTGTCTAAGGGATTTCCAGCACTCCACTACAGCAGGATCCTTAGGATCGTAGATACAGATAGAGTCTTAGCTAGAGGCATAAATCATATGAGGCCAATGCATTGGATAAGCTTTGAACCAAGATACTAACATTTTAATTAAGGTTAAGAACCTTCAACATAAATATCTTTAGCTTATAAGCTTCAACTTATGTGATTTTTTAGCTTCCGTAACTACAATAACCTCAACGTATAAGCTAGAACTACCTCAGCATGTAAGCTGAAATTGCCTCAGTGTATAAGCGAGAATTATAACTATCTCAGTGTAAATGAGAAAAATAAAATTTTTTCAGTAAAGTTGTTTGGTGTAATTAGGTTAACTTGAAATGAGCTAGCTTATGAAGGACAAATGGACAAACAAATTGCAAATACGTTAATGTAAGAGCTAACATGTATAGGTAAAAACTACAACATTGGTAATTAAGATGGCTCAAATAGTAGAAATAGATAGAAAACTGCAAATATGTTGATAATTAAGCTAGCATATATAAGAGAAATAGGAGCAAAACTTCAAATACGCTATCAAATGTGTTGGCTTATGATGAGGAATTTAGGAAGAGGTCTCCTTCTAGCACCAAAAATTGTAGAGGCTGAGAAATTCATGCTAATCAACAAAAAATTTTAATGCATAACAATTTAACCCTAGATACAAATAGGCCTTGAAAGATGATCTAGAGTACCTCAGATGATCTAGCATATCACTTGATGACTTTGTAGATCTATTACCAAGCATTGAAAATGTGTGTGAACAAGTAATTTCCAGTGTAAATAACTTAAACGATAGAGAAAAAAACAAAGCATAATAATTACACCAAAAGCTGTAACTTTGTATTAAATGTGGAAGAAAACAAAGTTTAGAAAATATAGCTTATAGTATTTAAAATCCAACAACATATTTAATGCAGAGCATGATTAGATCTGCACTTAAAAGCTCAAATGTTTTGCCAAACACTATTGATCTACCACTGGTTCTATCCATGAAGGTTGTTCATGCTGGGTAGGCTAGTTACTATGGTTATGAACTTCTAAAATTTGCATTTCTCTGTATGGTTATGGACTTCTAAAATTTGCATTGCTCTAAATGTCTCTGGATTGGGCTGAGTTTGCAAAAATTCCAAAAAGTCCCAAAGATGTGCAAGATGTTGGCTTAAATAGGTTGGAGCATTGTTGATTTCATGCTACTGATTGTTGGTTGATTTCTGTAGCATGCTAGATGATTCTAACAAGTGTAATCTGCAACATGTGAATGCCAACATGATTTGGGATTTAGCCCAAAATTCCAATGTAATTGGAATTTCTTGTGAGTGTATATGCCAGTGTATATGACCTTTTGAGCATTGTTATGCCAACGTCATTGGCATTTCCACTATCCAAATTTATAACTTAGTAACCTCTAACATATATATCTTTTCTTGCCAATGTTAGTAGTGTTTCTAAGCTAGTTTCCCAACGTATAAGCTACCAACTATAGTGATAAAAAATGTTAGTGGCTAGAACACTGAGATGTCCATGGGTACATAGTTTGACCTTGAGTCTATGCAAGGGCCTGCTGGAGGCAGAGACGAGGTGTTCTAAATGGTCTTGTTGTTCGAATAGGGACTTATCGAATGCAACCGGGGTATAGTATAGTTAGCTATGATGCTAAGTGTTTGTGTGTTGTCAATGAGGTTAAGCGTAGTCAAGTTTTTGGCATAAACGAGGGTGCCAACATGCCAAGGGCTGCCACCTAAGTGTAGTTTTAGGCATGGCTATTCGATGAACAACAAAAAATGCAAATAAAATCCTAAAAATGCAAGGAAAGAGAGAGAGAGAAATAGAACACCACCCCAAATGGGATTGAGCATAGTTAACACCAAGAGGGATTAGAAGGTACACGATGTATAATAGACATAGTGGATAGTGTAGTCATAGTCTTAGAAGTGTTTAGCCATGAAAATTGACATTTCATCATGGTGTCTATGCCTACTGAGTTGGCAACCGTAGTGTGCAATGGGCTACGGTGTCCTAAGGTGGGGTTGTAGTGGTATGCAACTTTGCCTCTCTCTAGTTCACTAGTGTGCCTTTGGCTTTTTGTTTGCCCAAAATTCCAAAATGCTCAAATTTTCCAACCCCTAAAACATTAAGGGTAGGGGTATTTATAAGGCTAGGTTTAGCATGAAATGTAAAGGGACTACCATGTGGCAGAGGGGACGATTGGAGCTACACTATCACCCAACTACGCTCTCCACTGAGGCTATAAGTGTTATGCTTTGCTAGACTCTATGAGATTGCGAGACTGTGACTATGATACTGAGTGCATGTATATGCACTGAGAGGACTACAATGTACTTGAAAAAATTTAACTTTGGAGACTACACTTTAGGACTACGCTCTCCATTGTCTTGTGTGGGATTGAGCATAGTTACAATTTGGGAACAAAAAGGAAATACAAAAAAAATGCATTTTGCTAACTACACTTGTCAGAGGTGAGTTGGAGTTGAGTTGAATGTCGATGCTACATTGTGAAGGCCTTTAGAGGCTATTCTAGCTAACTATGCTTAACTACACTTGAGACTAGGGGAGAGTGTAGTCCCCCACTTAGAAAACATTTTGTTAAAAATAGCCATGTGCTATCTATTCTCTCCATAGGAGGCTAACTACACTCTTGACTGGGGGTGAGTGTAGTCCCAACACTTGTCAAAACTTGCAAAAATTGGCTTCCAGTTGACTATACTTGACTACGCTCTAAGTTGGTGGAGAGTGTAGTCTCAACACTTAGACCAAATCTACAAAAATTGGGCATTCATGCTGACTATGCTTTAAGATAGTGGAGAGCATAGTCTCAGCACTTAGAAAATTTTGCAGCAACTGGCTTGATTCTTGGAAAAATTTGTAAAACTAGCCTTCATGCTGACTATGCTCTTGGAAAGTGGAGAGCATACTTGGAAAAATTTGTAAAACTAGCCTTTGTGCTGACTATGCTTAACTATGCTTTGGGGTAGTGAAAAGTGTAGTCTTTGCACTTAGAAAATTTTGTGCCTAGGATGATGAAGTCCAAATTTGATGGTGTTTCACTAATGTTTTGGCTTTTTCTACCAAATTTGGTAGCATATTTACATTTTTATCTTCTATACAGTAGCTTGAATGAGACTTTCAACTTGTAAGCTGCAAAGTACAACTTTGTACATCAAAAACTATTTAAACTAAGTTGGAGCAAAATTCATGAGGTGGGTTTTTAATGGCAAAATGGGCAGTTGTTTCTACCTTTGAAATTCCCATTAAATTACAATGTAAACGCTTTGACTATTAGGATAAATATGCAAATGTAAATTTTCTTTGGGATGTTCCAATAGTTAGTCACTAAATTAGCTAAGTAGTTAAATAATTAATCATTGAACCTTCATTTACTTATCTAGCCATTAGGATATATATATATATACTTATAAAAAATACACATCATCTACCTTAACTCACATTTAACCATACGAACTGATAGCACAAGTGTGAGTTAGGAAGAAAATGATGATACAACCCCTTGTTTCACTACTTAAGACTATAGGTAGCTTAGGAACTAGGTCCATGGAATTCGACTCAATCACTAGTGTAAGCTTGTGATTCATATGGTTGGGTGTAGGAGATACACACTGCTTATCATTGGTGCCGTTACTGGGGACTCTAGTTTGGCTAAGTGTGCTAATTAGGATTAAACTATGATTCATATAATGATGTTAAAAATATTAAGGCATACTAAGAATTTAACACTAATATGATACCTTCTCATAGGGAAGAATCTTCACCACATATAGTAGAATCCAACAAAAAAATGGAAATCAAAGAAACCTCAACAATTAAGGGTTTTCTAATCTCATCAAAATTCGTATAATCCAAGTTTCACTTTCAACCTTCGTCAAGATGAACAAATGCACTAGAGGAACATGAAAGGAAACATTGTGTTATCACCAAATCAATATGGTCCCACCATGTTGATGACCAATCTCATTAGGCTAGGCATCACTACACTTAATTTAGAATATGAAGTCTAAGGCTATACCTACAGGGACTATTAGCCCACTAATGCCTAGTGTAAAAAAGATCAATACATTGAAGTACAATATGAAGCTTCTAAGGGAAAGATGAACCTAACACATTTATTCCTTCAATAGCATAAAGAGGATGAGGATTTTCTTTTTGGCCAATCCCAATACATGAATTCTCATTCTTTCTATGATGAGAAGATCCTTAACTAAAGCTAGTAGTCAAATTTGGAGATGCTTGGTGATGAAAAGATAGGGTCTTAGGACCACAAGGCCTTAAAGGACAAAACCAGCCAATCATCTAAGGGCAAGGATAATGATGAAAAGAAAGACAAAGAAAAGCACAAGGATTGGAGTAGGGACTGAAGGAGAGGAAATAGGCATCATTCCCCTAGTTCTTCTTCATCACCCTAATCATTCTCTTCATCTTCATCATCAAACTCTGATGGGAGGAATAAGAGTTGAGACAAAAGAAGGAATAGCTAAGATTGAGATGGATATGAATAGTGGGATAAAGATGAATGCATATCCCATAAGGAGAATCAAGACTAGGGGAAAATATAATCACAAGCAAGAGAAGAGCATCATAATGAGTGAAGGCATAGCAAAATTTATCATAGGCATCATGACCATGAAAGGGAAAACCATGATCATCATGAATATGATGAGCTTTTGATAGCTACCAAAAATATGCTTAACATTTCAAAAGCAGTGAGTATTCTGACAAGGCATTAGAAATATAGTAGAATTAAAATGTTAGATATAAACAATATCCTTAGATTTGAAGGGGGATATAATTTAGATCCTTAAAATCAAATCCAAGATTTTTATGATGCACGTGCCTTACAAAATATAGAAAATGAATGGTAGAAGCTCAAATTGTTCCCAAGGATACTCACCAAGAAAGCAAAAAGCTAGTAACGGTTCTTGAAACTAGAATCTATTCACTGATGAAGTGCTATGTTGAAACTCTTGAATGATAAGTACAAAATGTACTCCAAGTTTCTAACTTGTAGAGGAAAATCCAAGGATGGAAGTAGGGAAATTATGAGTCCTTGGATGTAGCCTTGGATAGGTACTACTCGTTATTACATTGATGCCTAGGTGATGGATACTCCCAAAGGAAACAACTTTGCCATATTGTAGATGGGCTTAGAAATAAGACTAGGAAAATCCTTGGGGTCTATGCCTAAGTACAAATTTTTGAGATGCAAACCCATTGATGTATCATCAATTGGCTAGGATATCTTACAAAAAGTCAACTTTTTGGTTGGCCTTGATATCTTAGCTCTGATATCTTAGCCTCGATATCTTATCCTTGATATCTTAGCCCCAATATCATAGTGCCAATAATTAGGCCTTATTAACTAGGCCCCATCAATTGGGCCTTGTTGACAAGGCCACATCAACATAGCCTCGTTGATGCATGCATTGATGAGGCCCTGTCGATGCATCCCAACAATAAAATCTATAAATACATGCTCATAGCCACATTTATGACATTTTTTGATCAATAAAGTAGCCAAACTCTTACAGTTTTATTTCATAGTCTTAGAGAATAGTCAATGAGTGCCCATAGTATGGATCTAAGCTAGTTGTACAACATCTTATTTGAGTGGCAATGTACCTGGACACATTCCATAAATGGTAATAAGATCGAGATTGATTCTTATTCATTGCAACACTTTGACTTATATTAAATTTACTTTCCATGAAATTTATGTTTCATGTACTTAGTTAATATTTATATTTCCATGCATGTTAATGAATTGGTGGAATGAGCATGACCAGTTTCGAGCATAAACACATATTGAATTGGTAATCCTAGTAGTGTTATTGCTTGGTTTACCTAGTAGCATAGCGTTTGGTAATCCCAGTAGTGGATACATGGGTTCAGGACATGTACGGCAAGCTAGGAATAGACACTCATTACTTGTTGGCTAGTTTAGAATTTACTTTCCTTTGTTAATTAGTTTAAACAAATGATTTTATTATTATCATTAGGAGTAGCATAAGGCTGAAACTTAAACCTTCTATGAAATGTATAGGACTCGAGCCTACCTCCTCTTAAGAAGAGCAATATCACATTAGAGCTAGCAAACTAGTCCATTACTATTCTTTTGGGACTAGTGGAGGACATTGTGACCACCATCTATGGGTGATCTTATCCTACAAATTTCCTTGCAATTCATGTGGAGAATTGTATAGGAGACTTACTATCATTATGGGAAAAACATGACTAAGTACTATAAATTTCAAAATGTGGATTCGAGATCTTTCCTTACATTGCATTACACATAGTGATATAGGGTACCATGGCATGCAAAGAATATGGATAGTGAAGGATACATTAATCCCAACATGAAATCAGTGTGTTGAAAAAATAGTAATTTTTATATGCAATAGTGATAAAATAAGAAGGTATCCAATGGTTGATAATAGATCCTCAAGCTGAATCTACCATATGCATGGAATTGTTTGAGAGCCTCATGAGCACTTACATTGAGAACATGGATGAAATGGAGCAATTTCATTGTCAACTCTTCCACACATAAAGTGGATTGGGAAGAGTTAGAAATCCTTGTTCACTTTAAGTAAGCACCCCTTGAAGTAAAAGTCTTACTAACAACTATGCAATATGCTTTCCTCACTAATTGTAAGCTAGTAATTATCATTGCCAACATTACTCCAGATTAGAAATAGAAACTACTAAAGGTGGTGAAAAAATGATCAACAACCTTTGCTTGGTCATATAATGAACTTACTGAAATAGATCCATGGATATGTCAGCACTCCATCTATATAGATTGTTCCATCAAGTCAAAGAGGTAGCCTCAATGAAGTTTGAACCCAAAACTAAAGTATGTTATCAAGGAGGAGGTAGAATAACTTCTTAAGGCTAGGTTCATCTATTTGATTGTAGATAGCGAATGGCTTAGCCCACTTGTACCAAAGAAAGAAAGAAAATGGATAGTTTTCATATATTTTTGGCTATTGAACATGGAAATTTTCAAGGATCATTTTTCATTGTCATTTTTTATCAAAGTGTTGGATACCATAGCAAGACATTGCTATTATAGCTTTCTAGATGATTATAGTGGCTATAACCAATTTTAGATTGCACCAGAAGACTAGGCGAAAACCACATTCATAGGTTTGAGAAATCTGAATCTAAAGGACCCTAGATCTACTATCTATGCTAAACAAAAATGAAAGAACTTTGTTAGAACAAAAAACACACTTACAATCTATTAATCCAGAATCTATATATTTATGACTATGTGCTACTAAAATTATATAGACTTGGATCCTTCTAAGAATGGATTTGAAGAGATAAGCATGAGTCTCTAAAATCATGGGAATGATCCTTATCATCTTATTTATGGATGAGATAATCATGGGTATGGATAAGCATGGACAACTAGGATCTCATCTTATTTAGAATAAATAAAAGGATGAGATCAATCTCCTAATAATGTGGAACATCTACACATCATCTTCCACAAACTCCCCCATGATGGTAAGGGGTTCCACTCCAAGGAGGTCTCTAAAGGATGCTAACTTCTCACGGCTTAGAATCTTGGTAAAAATATCTGCTAGTTGTGCTTCAGTTGCACAATGTTCCATGTTGAGGATGTTGTCTTGGATCAGGCTTCTGAGATGGTGATGCTTGATATCAATGTGCTTGGTATGCCCATGCTAAACTAGATTGTGAGCCATTGAAATAGCACTTGTGTTGTCATAGTATAAGCAAATGGGAGGATTAAGTGTAAATACCATTTCAGTGAAAATAGAGTGAATCCACATGGCCTGACAAATAGCACTAGATGCAGCTATGTATTTTGCTTCAGCTATTGAGAGTACGACTGAAGACTACTTCTTTGATCCCCAAGAGATGAGTGATGGACTGAAGAAGAGATAAAAACCAGAAGTTAACTTTCGATCATCAAGGTCACCTCCCCAATCTACATCAGTGTATCCCCATACCTCTAAGTTTGTATGTCGATGAAATGTGATCCCAAAATCTGTTGTAGTTCTTAGGTAACATAGAACTCGTTTTACAGCTTTTCAATATGATTCACGTGGATCTTGCAAGAACCGAGAAAGGTAATTGATAGCATATTGAATATCTGAATGAGTGTTGGAGAGATACAATAAACCACCAACTAGGGATCTGTATAGTAACAAATTGACTGAAGGAGATTTATCATTCTTGGTAAGTTTTATACCAAGGAAGAGTGGTGTGTCTGAGGGATTACTATTAATCATGCCAAATTTCTCAAGTAAGGATCGGGAAAATTTCATTTGGCATATGGAAATGGATTTTGTTCTCTGGATTACTTGAAAACCCAAGAAATATGACATTTTTCCTAGATCAGACATTTCAAACTCATTTTGCATAGTATTAAGAAAATCATTTCCTAATGCAATTGTAGATGAAAAATAAATTAAATCATCTACATACAGACAAACAAAAATAAAATCATATCTAGGTACCTTTTTGTAAATTTTAGTTTGGGACTAAAGATGGATGAACCTCTCTTGGATGAAAAATGAATGAATACATGCATACCATGCACGTGGAGCTTGCTTGAGCCCATACAAAGCTTTATGAAGCTTGTACACATGATATTGTTTTCCTTCATCAACAAAACCTGGGGGTTGTTCCACATAGACTTCTTCATTTAGAACGCCATTGAGGAATGCAGATGCCACTTCCAGTTGATATACCACATAGCCAGCTTGTGCAGCAATAGCTAGAAAGATTTTCATAGATTCCATTCATGAAACAGGAGCAAAGTTGTTATCAAAGTCTCTGCCTTGCTGTTGGAGATAGCCCTTGGCAACTAGGTGAGCTTTGAATTTGTCTAGTTCACCATATTGATTTCTCTTAAGTTTGAATATCCATTTTAAGCCAATGACAGGCTTACCAGACAGATGAGGAACTAGACTTCAAGTGTTATTTTTATTGATTTGTTGTACCTCACGTTCCATTACTACAATCCAACGATCATCCAGTGCAACTTTGACCACAATGGATGGTTCTACCAAACCGTTAGAGCTCCCCCCTCATCAGCATAAGCAACACATAGAAGTCATCACCCACGTTGGAGAAGAGAGCAGTGGTAGCTTCTACATCACCCTGGGTTGGCTGGACATGGTGCTGGTGAAAATGACTGCAAGTCAGGCGACGGTGAAAATTTAGATTTAGCATTTGAAAGGCTGGGTGAGAGAGAGCCACTTGGAAGGAAGAAGGAGACCGCCAGGGAGGAGTCATGGTTGGTGCAGAGGGAAGGACATGGGAGGGTGCAGCGATTGACTAGATTAGGGAGGGTGTTGCTATAGAAAATGGACTAGAAAGAGGAAGGAAAATGTGTGTAGACATTGGCATAGAAGCACGTGGAGCTAGAGGCCCACAGGGAGAGGCATTGGATAGAATGGTGGATGGAAGGGAGTCCAAAAAGGGTAGATTGTGTGCTGGCGGATGCAAGAAATGCAGATTGGATGTTGCCAGAATAACAGAATTGGCACATGGAGGGAATGACGGCTTGAGAACCAGAAAACATGGAGCTAGGGCACCAAAATTGATGTTTGGCCATTGTTGCATAGAATGGAGGGAGTGCTAGTAAGGAAGGAGGGGTGCTAGCACATGGAAAATAGGTGAGGTAGACCCTATGGAAATGGGGGGTCATTGGGGCCTGGGAGTCACATAGTTCCCATGGTGTACGCAATTCTGGGAAGGATGTCCCCATTTTGCAGATGAGTCCCGAGACGTGTGCCAGCCTAGCATCGTTGGAGTGGGTTTGGCGTTGGAAAGAGAATAGCCTGGAGGGTGCTCAAAAGATGCGTTGATGCTAGGACCTGCACAAAACATTTTAGTTGCTGGAAAAAATAGATTGTGGTCAATGTAGTCTTGTTCCAGAAAATTGATGTCATGGGAATCAACGAACTTGTGATTGTTTTTATCATAGCACCTGTAATCTTTAGATGTTGGAGAATATCCAATGAAAATACAAGGCATAGCTTTGTCATCTAATTTTTTTCTATTTTGGGTAGGGATGTGCACATAGCAAGGTGAACCCAAAGATTTTCAAATGTGAAATATTAGGTGTATAACCATGCCAGAATTCATAGGGTGTTTTATTATGAATTGATCTAGAAGGAACTCTCTTTAAAAGATAAATTGATGTTGCACAAGATTCTGCCCAAAACCTATCCGCTAAGTTTGACAGTTGTAGTAAACACCTGGCAATTTCAACCATGGTTCTATTTTTCCTTTTAGCTAATCCATTTTGTTGGGGTGTATAGGATGTGGTGGTTTGATGAATAATTCCATTCTTCTTGCAAAATTCCTCAAATTTTTTGGATAAAAATTCACCACCACGATCTGTTCGGATTACTTGATTGTATTGCCACTTTGATTTTCTACTGCCACCTTGAATTCTCTAAACAATCCCAATGTTTGATCTTTTAATTTCATAAAATAACCCCAAGAAAATCTGGACAAATCATCCACTATGATTAACAAATAGCGATTTTTTCCTAGCCTCAATGCTTGCATGGGAACGCATAAATCCATATAAACTAGATCTAATTTTTCTTGAGATCTATGTTCTTTCCTAGGAAATGGAAATCTTGTGATTTTTCCTATTTGACATATGCCACAATCATGACTATTGGGAAAAGAAAATTTTGGCATACCTCTGACGAGTTCTTCTTTCTGCATGCGGTCCATTGAGCCAAAGTTGACATGTCCAAATCCAGCATGCCACAACCATGCAATGTCGTCAATGATAGTGAGGCATTGAACATCATTTTGTATTTGCAACTTATACATTTGATTTTTGCTAATAGGGATAATGGAAATACCCTTATCATGATTAGCCTTAGATATTTTACAAACGTTCTTTTCAAATGCAACATGATACCCACTGCGACATAATTGTCCCACACTTAATAAATTCTTTGAAAGATCTGGAACAAAGTAGATCTATGAAATAACATAGTTGTTACCTTGCATGGTTGTGAAGGCAAGTGATCCAATCCTAGAAATGGTTAACTTCTTCCCATTACCTATGGTGACCGTTCCATCATATGTTTCCATGCTTGAGAAGAGTTTCTTGTTCCCATTCATGTGATTGTTGCACCCACTATCAACATACCACATGTTGTTGTTGCTAGCATCCAATGCCTTTGTAGAGATTAGGAGGTGATCTTCATTTTCTTCAATATGAAACAATTTCTTACCTTTTTGGTGATTCTTGTGATGATCTTCATCTTCTACAATTTTTTCTTTGCCTTTCTTTTCATGCTTCTTCCTAGACCAACATTCATGAGTATTGTGAGTGTTGGTACCATAGAAATCATAATGCTTACCTTCATTTTATTGATTTGATCTTCCATGACCACGACCTTCAGATCTTCTATGACCGTGTCCATGTCCTCTAAATGAGGATCTAGTTGAGGATCTTTGATTTTTATTGAATGATCTCTAGAATTGTGCTTGAAATGCATTTGCTGTTGAATCCTCACGATCAGCAATTCTTTGCTTGTATGTCTTCAAGCTTCCTACAGCCTCAACCATGGTCATCTTATCGAGATCTCTTGCTTCTTCAATAGCCAAAATGATGGGATATCGTTGGGTCACACTTCAAAGGATCTTTTCAACAACACGCATTTTTTCAAGTGTTTTTGCATAAGGTTCAAGTCCATTTCGAACTTGTTGAAATCAGCTGATGTATTGATCAATATTCTTTGAATCTACCATGTGCAAAGATTCAAAATATTTCCTTAAAGTTTGTAACCTGACAACATGAAATATTGATAATCCCTTGTATGCAATCTCCAGTGCATCCCATGCAACTTTGCTTGTTGGATGCATGATGATTTTGGGAAAGATTGTCAAATCTAACCCAGATTGAATGATGAATAATGCTTTTGCCTCTTTCTTAGGAAGGTCCTTGACTTCATTCTTTTCATCTTCTATCAAGGCTTGAAATGTTGCTTGATCAGCATCTTGAAATCCACCTTCAACAATATCCCATAGATCTTGTGAGATCATAAATGTATTCATCTTGATTGCCCAATATTCATAATTTTCTCCATTGAATATAGGAATTTGGAGAGACACAGATCCGTTATTTTGGGCCATTCTAGAGAGATATGTTGTCAAGTATCTGAGCTAATTGAGTTCTGATACCAAATGAGAAATCTGAATCTAAAGGGCCCTAGATCTACTATCTATGCTAAACAAAAATTAAAGAACTTTGTTAGAACATATATTTATAAATATGTGCTGCTACAATTGTATAGACTTGGATCCTTCTATGAATGGATTTGAAAAGATAAGCATGAGTCTCTAAAATCATGGGAATGATCCTTATCATCTTATTTATAGATGAGATAATCATGGATATGGATAAGCATGGACAACTAGGATCTCATCTTATTTAGAATAAATAAAAGGATGATATTAATCTCCTAATAATGTGGAATGTCTACACATCATCTTCCACAAGGTTCCTAGGGATCTTTTGCATACAGAAATATGTCAGCCTGTAATGCTTCTACTACCTTCCTACATTTGGTTCTTAGCATCTTTTAATAGTAGACTGGTAGTAGGATAGAAGTCTTCATGGATGAATTCTCTACCTATGGCATCACATTTGAGCAAGCCTTGGGCCATCTTGAGTAAGTGCTTCAACAATGTGTGAAGACTAACTTGAAGCTTAACTAGTAGAAAATCCATGTGATGGTTTAAGAAGGAATAGTGTTGGGGCAAAGAATTTTAGAAAAAGAGATTGAGGAGTTCCTAGATAAAGTATGGGTCATTCAAGGAATAACCAAGAAACCTAAGATGCTAAAAGATATAAGGTTATTTCTTGGACACACTTGTTAGTCTTGATGCTTTATTGATAACTTCTTAAAAATTACTTAGCCAATGGTTAATCTTACAGAAAAAGATGCATCATTCAACTAGAATAAGAAACCCGAGTTATCATTCCAATGGTTAAAATAAAAGTTTATAGAAAATCTAGTTCTAGCTCTTGATTAGTCCAAACCTTTTCATAACATGACAGACACATCCAATTATGATTTGAGAGCCATGTTTACATGATTAGATGATTGAAAAACATCCTTACTGCATCCATTGTGCAACTAGAAGCATTGTGGAAGCATAGTTGAACTACACCACCATAGAGAACGAGTTCATGGTGGTAGTGTAAGCCTTAGAAAAATTTAGGCACTATGTGCTTGGATATCAAGTTTTTGTGCACATGGACCATAGTGTCATTAGGTTTCTCATAAACAAACCAATGGTGAGTTTCCATGTCATACAGTCGCTAATAATTCTGTAGGAGTTCAATCTCACGAAGATGAACAAAAAGGAGACTGAGAACATGATTGTCGATCACTTGTCCATTATGATGGAATGGCAAAGAGGATGAGGGATCTCTATTTGATAAATTTCCAAATGAACTATTCCTTGCAAAAGCTATTGAAGTGTAAGATCTTGAAGATCCTAACTAGTACAAGGAATTTCTTTCCTATCTACTCACTCAGGAGATACCTCAAGAATGGAACAATAGGAAGAAAAAACAATTTCTTCATCAAACCAAACATTACATGGAAATCAAGGACAAGCTTTACAAGGTTTGCACCAATGGCTTGGTACGATGGTGCATTTCTAATGCTCATGAGGGCTAGGGCCATTACACAGGAAGGAGAACGACTATCAAAATCCTCATGGAAAGATACTATTGGAAACCAATCTTTAGGGACATCCATCATTTCTTCTATTCATGCAAGCGCTATCAATGAGATGGAGAAATGACCTTACAAATGGAGGAGTCCCAATGGTGGATCCAATCACTGGAGCCTTTTAATCTTTGGGGCATTGACTTCATGGGGCCCATCAACCCCATGTCTAATAAAAAAGCATACATTCTCATTTCTGTTAACTACTAGACCATGTGGGCCATAGTTGCAACCATCAGTAATTGCTCATCCTCTACTGTAGCATAGTTTGTTCAACAAAGTGTGATAAATAGGTTTGGCATGCCAAGGGCACTTGTTTCTAATAATGGAACTCATTTTACAAGTGCTACCTTTCATAAAATATTTTAGTTCTTAGGGGTAGAACATAAATTAACAACTCCATATCACCCCCAAGCTAATAGTCAAGCTAAAGTTACAAATAGGGAAATAAATAAAATACTAACATGCACTATTAGTAAATATAGGAAATACTAGAGTACTAAACTCAATGATGCTCTATGGGCCTATCATTTCACCTTGAAACTTGCTATTGGTTATTCTCCCTATAAATTAGTATACGAAAAGTTACCAACACTTCCAATCCAAGAAAAATTCTATATACATTCAATGAATTGTGAACATGACCTAAACTTAAGTCTTGCACAAAAGAAAAATTTTATGATATTAAATATGCTATATGAAAATTGATAGGTAGCCCTAAAAATGAATAAGATGCACAAGGCACATGTCAAAGAATGCCATGACTCATGCATAAGAAAAGTTAAATTCCAACCAGAAGATAAGGTTCTTTACTAGAACCCCATGCATGTACCACAATAGAAAAATTTTCAAACATTATGGAAAGGACTTTATATCATTCATACAACTTTTTCTTTTAGGGTTATGAAAATTTATCACCCATCAAGGCCAAATAAAAGACTGCTAGTTAACATTTAGCAAGTAAAGCCTTTCTTGGAACCAAGAACAAAAATGATGTAAACACCTCAATGGATGGACAAAAGTGTTCTATCTTTTGGATCTCCTTCTTCCAAAATAGTCATGGGGGAGATGGTCAATCATGTTGATCTTTCATGAAGGTTATCCGATTTTTATAACATTTTATTTTACACAGTTCTTCATATGTTTTCAATTTTCTTGAATATTTTAGAATTACTTTTAGATACTTTACCTTATTTATTTGATCTTGTGTGATGTTCCACTCATCAGAAATCTTGATTTTTTGTTGTACTTACTATTACCCTTGGAGGTTGACTAGTGCAATATTTAATGATTAATTTGTAAATGATCATATTGTATCTTTGGATTATGTTCTTGATTAAGTTATTATTCATTTTCTAATAATATCAGGTAGTGAGACATTAGCATACATCCATTCCATCAAACTCCATGAGCCTTTGTATCTTAGAAGCATGAGATCCTTTCTTAGTTAAAAACTTAAAAATAATCAATGATCTTGTTACATAATGAACTTGGAATGAATCAAGTGGAAATGGAAAAGGGTGTGACTTCAAGAAAATTTTTCATCTTCTATTCACAACTTCTTTTTATAGTTTTATGTCTTTCTCCATTAGTCTCTCCCCACCCCTACCATCGACTATAACCAAAAGCATGTCTTTGGATGGTGTGGTTTCCATAAAGAAACAACAACATGGAAATTCAAAGCACACCCCTTAGACAAAATAATGGGCTACAAGAAATGGTTATGATGCTAGAAAGACATGTTACCTATGCTTGAAGGCACCCTCTAACTAAGGCCTTTCCTATTCTTCTGCTTCTCTTGTCTTCTACTCTTCGAGTGGTGGTTGTCCTTTGAGGGTAGTTATGAACACTTGATCGTTGAATAGTGGTGGTTTTCATGAACATAAATTTTTGCATTATTTCAGCATCCTCAATTCATCCAAATCTAATTCACTCTTCTTTCCTAATAAATTTAATACCCTCTTTCATGTTTTGCCATCCTTCTATGCTTTTCTGGATTTCTTTAGGCCCTTGTTTCATTTCCAAACTCTTTAGAAATTCTTCATTTTCATTGTGTGAAAAGTTACCTCAAGAAACTGCATCCATATAGCAAGATCTGTTAGCATAGCCCCATCAACACATCATAAAAAAACTACATATAGGCACAACACTTAGTCACTTTTTCACCATTTGCTTCCAAACACAAGAGGAGTTTTGCATTTTTTGAAAGCCTAGAGACCTTCCAAGCACCATATATCTTATAACACTCATCCAATTCACCTTGTTCTTTAATCCTCTAGCTATTGGAGGTAAGCTTTACGTTGTGGAGGGCATAAACCTTTGGTTTCTTCTAGAAAATATTTTAAAATTTTTCTAATGCCCCAAGATTTACCCATTAAAATAATATTAAATTACTTATCCTAAGTGGGTCAAGCTTAATGACCAAACTATGGTAGCCAATAAAATAATAATTACCTACCAAGATCATAAATCAGCCTAACTATAACCCGATCTAATAAGAAAGATATTAAAAGAACTAAGGGTTGTCAACAAAAGGCTAATCCTAGGTTATGCTTATGATTGCAGATCATACCAAAGAGAGCACTGCAAGTAGGAGACCCTTCCTACCCTAGTGAAAAGTATCCAAGAGGAGGAAGGGACCAATAATAACAACCATAGTAGACCCAAGAGCAAGTAGCCAAAGCAACACATGCAATGAAACCTTCTCAAGAGGTGCCCATGGTGAAATTTGTCTAAAATATTCCCATTGCAGAGACTAGTCAATCTAGGTAGGATGAATCTCCTAGGCCAAGGCCTAATCCCAAAGTTATCCTAACAAAGTCCTACTTGGAAAGAATCAAAAACAAGGAGGTTCAAAGTTCTATTTTTCAAGAATTAAACTTTGGACTCTTCTTAGAGTTAGCATCCAAAGACATCCTCACTCAATTACAGGGGTCTCCCATGTGGTCCATTCTCTCCTCCAATGGAGAGTGGAATAATGGGAAGACCTGCCTATTTTGGAATAATCGGTAAGGAGATGTATCCATCAAGATCAAAGATATTATAGTCTCCTACTTGGTTGAGATCATCACAAAGGTCCTTAGTTTACTTAACATTGTGGAATAGATTTTGACCTAAGTAGACCCCAAAGCAAAAAAAAGGAATGGATCTAATGTTGCTATGCAATGGACCATAAAAAGTATAGTGCACTCATTAATGTGGAACATGCATACCTTAATATTGTGGCCTATCACCTAAATCCCATGGTGAGGCTAAGCAATGTAACATCCTTTTCCACCTCTATGTAGAAAGTTCCTTGTTAACCTTTCCTAGCTTATCTATCTAGAGATAGAAAAGTACTTTAAGATGAATGAAAAGGGAAAGAAGACACTTTCCTTTCCATGTTAATTGAAAAAATATGGAAAAGGGGATGCATAGCATGTTATGCTAATGACGTGGTTTTCCATGCTCTTTCCATAGACTAGTAAGAGATGATGAAGGACAAAGCAACAACCAAGTTGTAAGAGAAGGAGAGGCCCCCACCACCACCACTTGCAACACCAGAGATGATACCCAAAGTACTTGCAACTAGTGAATAACTCCAAAAACTCCATGAGTAGAAATTACAATAATAGCAAGGTTTAACAGATAGTAAAGAACCATTGGTTTATCCTCCATCCCTAATCCATCTTAATGAGGTCACTAGGATCATCAATTAGTTGGACCAAGAAATTGCCCTGCTATTTTTCACATAAAGAAACCAAGTGTTCACAAGAACGAATCCTAATGCTCAGAAAGTTATAGTGTCCATACTTAAACAAGAATTCCCTGAAATTTCAAGAAATGCTATAACTTTTTCAATTTTCTTGGAAGAAGGTGAGGGGACAACTATTCTGGTGATGTAGTACTAAGGATAAGAAACAATGGTGAAGGTGGAGGCTAATAGGGTAGCTGATACCCTGAATGCTCTTGCAACATCTATGCTAGACATTATTGCAATGATGAATATCCAAAAATACATAGAAGCAAGGAGTGGTTGGTTGAGCACTACCCAACATAAAGAAATATTGGAATGATTGGTAGGAGCTAGGAAATAACTTTTGGAGATCTTCAATCTCCCTAATGAAATTATTGCAAACCCAGTCACAATTGCTAGAGACCAAGGTTAAATTACTCATCACTAATGTCCAACTAAAGGCATCTACCATTGAAAACTAGTGGTTGACTATCAAGGTTATGAAGTTGTAGGCTCATCTCTCCAACCCCTCTATTTGAAACTCACAAGGGATGAAGCTTTCCAATAGCTTTAACAAAGATTAATAGAGATTGAGAATGAAAAGGAGGCAACAGTCTTTAACATGTCCTTGTCAGAGGCCATGACTTTTAACATCAACAAGAACTTATCATAAATCTACATAGAAAATTTAGCCCTAACTAAAGACATTTATCACTTGCATAACATAGAATGACAAAATGACTAGATGGTTGAGTTTATTCATCAACAATAAGAGCAGATAGCCAAGATAAACCTTGATTTGAGGAGGTTAGTAGTAGAAAACAAAAATCTCTCAATGGAGAAAATTCATGCGCTTTACCAAAAGATAGCTGTTGAGATAGTTGCCTGGAAAAATGAATCCTGGAAATTTCAACAAGCAAAGAACCATTATATGGATAAGGTTAGGCTCCTCAAAGAAGTAAATGAAAAAAAATCCAACTAATGAAGACAAAGATGAAAAATTCTCTCCAACAACTCCAACAAGGAGGCAATATATGGTAACCCATCTTTGATGAATTAAGTTCATACAATAAAGTAGAAATTGGCCTAAAGAAGTTGCAAATCAAAGAGATGATGGAATCTATGGAGCTCACCAACCTTCGATATGAAAACCTAGTTATGCTAATAGTAGGAAGACCAAGAACAAAATTAAAAAACAAGTGGCCAGTTCCTACCTCTTGTATGAGGTAGAATTTAAGCATCATAAGAAGACCAAGTAGCAATTGGAGATAACCAACACTGAGGTTAAAGTTCTCAAGAGTAAATTCATTGATCAATGATTTTTTGTTAAGAACCTAGCCAGAAGGATGAATGACTACCATAAGCTGCAAAACCTAGCAAAGACATTTGACATCAAATGTAAACAATTCACAGCATGGTTTGTTAACACAAAGTTGTTGTTTCCTATAATAATGTGCCTATAGGATATCTCTGCACCATCCCACATAAGTGAAGCCATGTGGATTGCTTATGATCAACATGGTAAATAGGAGATAGTGAAAACATTACTAAATGCTTTCAAACTTTCACTAGATGCAGTAGCAGCAAGTCAACCTCAACCACCTCCACTGCCACTATCTCCAAAACTTAGTGAAGGACCTTTAGTACCATAGCAGCCTCCACCTCTAGGAACTATTTGAGAATTCACCACATCTTTGGAAACTTTGAAGAACTTGATAAGATCTTTGTAAAGTGTAATTTTTTGTAATGGATAATAAATTTTATAATCCTATACAATCTAGAACTCAGAGTCAATCAGTCCGTCAATCTTTGAGGTAATAAAGTTCATACTTCCCCAATTTTTGTAAGAAACTCGATCCTATTTTTCTTTCCTCAATAACACATTTTTAGTTAGTTCTGGAGGTATGATGAGTCGTAATGATAGAGGCTGCATTGACATAACCCCATCAATGTATCCCCATCAATGCATGGTCACATGCATCAATGTAGATGCATTGACGTTGATGTAGGTGAAGCCTATATAAAGGCACACTAATCGCATTTATGACACCTTAGGTCTATAGCATTATGAAGCCCTTGCAATTTAGTTTCTCTAGAGTTAGAATGTTTTCTCTTTGAGAACCTACAATGTAAATTAAAGAGATTATATGGATATTTATTTGAATGTCATGTACCTGAACACATTAGCATTTGACATTCATTGCAACACTTGGATTAGTTTAATCTTTTCTATTTGTACTTCACTTTTAATACACTTTTCTTTCATGATTTTAATTAATTAAAATATTTAATCCTAAAATCGTAAGTACGAACACTTCGAACATAATGTATTACACTTGGTATCTAAGTAGTGGATATTTGATACACCCAATAATGTCTACTTGGTAACCTAGTAGTGTTGATGTGAGTTCAAAATGTGTGTGATAAGTGGAAACAATTATTTATGTTATGATAGCTAGTCACTAGATTAACTAAGTAGTTAAATAATTAATCATTGAACCTTAATTTATTCATCTAGCTATTAGGATAAATCCATATATAAACACTTATAAAAAATACACATCATGTATCTTAACTCACATTTAACCATACAAACTAATAATGCAAGTGTGAGTTAGGAAGATAACAAACATACAACCCCTTGTTTCACCACTTAACACTATGGGTAGCTTAGGAACTAGGTCCACGAAATTCAACCAGATTAGTAGGGCATACTTGTGGTTCATATGGTTGGGCATAGGGGATACATGCTACTCATCAACTAGATTAGCTTTATATTTTCATTATTCTTAGTTGATATAATTTCTATCCATTTCACTATGTTTCTTATTAGCACACTTAGAGCTATGCAACATTATTGATGAATCATTTGATGGGCTACATCGATGGGTATGCATCAACACATCCCCATTGATGCATGGTTAGATGCATCAATGCAAATCTGTCAACACAATCTCTATCTTTGCCTATATAAATGTGTGAACCCTCCACATTTATGACATGTTAAGTCCATAGCATAGCTGAAGTCTTGTAGTTTTCTTAGTCCAAAGTTAGAATATTTTTTGAGTACCCACAATAGGTTTTCAAGGATTGTATGCTTCTTTATTCGAGCATCTTATACTTGAACACATTGATGTGATCGACAATGAAGACAAGATTCTTAACATTCCTTGCAGCACTTGGGATAGATTAATATCTTCTTTTATGCACTTTATTATTTATGAATTTTTACATTAATATCTTTTATTACTTAATCCATTTAATAATAATGCATAAGTATATCCACTTCGAACATACTACTTAACACTTGATAACCTAGTAGTGTTAGAGCAAGTTCAAGATGTGCATGGAAAGTGGGCTCAGATGCTTGTGCTAGGATAGCTAGATTAAGGTACTAGATAGTTAAGTAGTTAATCCTTAATTATTTCTCTTATTTTACATTTATATTAAATAAAATAAACTATAAATATAAATAAAAAACATGTGCCTTGGCTTACACTTAACCATACACTTGCATTTACACAAGTGAAGCCAAAAAGACAACAATCACATTTCTAAATCATTATCTTTGCTCATCAATGTACTTAGGAACTAAAGTTCATGAAATTTGACCAAATCACTAGTGCAATGCTTGTGATTCATATGGTTGGATGTAGGGACTACTTGCTACTCATCATTAGTACCATTTTCAAGGACTTTAGTTAGCTAAAGTGCGCTACATAGGAATTATAGTAAAAACATATAACGATGTTGTAAAGAAAAATAACACTAAATTATTAAGATAAATACTAATAATAAATTTCTGGAGAATCATTGATATGACTTCTTTTCATAGGGGAGATTCTTCACCACCATTCATGAGCAAATCCAATCAAAGGTAAGAAGGTCAAAAGACAAAAGTGCCCCAATATTTTAAAGTTGTATATATAGATTTCACCTTCATCCTACATTAGGATGAGTAGCTGCAATGGAGGGACATGGAGGATAACATTATGTTGCCTCCCAACCAATTCGCTCTTGCAACGTTATTGAACAATCTCATCAAGTTAGGCATTAGCAAACTTAAGGTAGAGTACAAGGTTGAAGACCATGGCTATTGAGATTATCATCCCACAAAGGCCCAATGAAAAAAAGATTGGTAAATGAAAGCTCGATATGAGGCTTCAAAGGGAAAAATATTTTCTAACCACTTGTTCCTACACATCCACAAAGAAGGTGAGGACTTCTTTTCAAATGTCTTCCAATACATAGATTCTCCTCCTCTCTTTGATGGGGAGACCCTTAACCAATGGTTGTAATCAATTGTGGAGAATATTGGTGATGGGAAGAATAGGTCTCAAGATCAAGGGGTCTTGAAAGATTGTATCCACAATCATTCATCTAGAGGTAGGAACAATGAAAAGAATTAGGAGAGAGATAAACATGGTGATCAGGGTATGGAAAAAAGAAGAGGAGGTAGTAGGCACTGTTCGGGTAATGATTCTCCTTCCTCTTCACCTTCATCATCATACTCATTGTCTTTCTCCTCCAACTTCGATATGAGAAGCAAAGGTTGGACCATGGAAGAAGTAGTAGAGATCATGATGGAGATGAATGGTGGAATAGTGACAACCATAGATCTTGCTAGGACAATAGGGACTAGGGGAATGAGTAGCAACAAGGGGTTGAATGTCATAGTAAACGAAGGCATAGCAGGATTCATCATAGGCATCATAGCCATAACATGGGTCACATAGACCGTTATGATAATGATGAACCCTTGCTAGCTACTAGGAATATGATAAATATTTTAGAGGTGGTTAGAATTCCCACTAGGCACTTGAGGAGGGATATAATTCAAATCCATAGAATCATTTGCAAGTCTTCTATGATGTCTGTGCCTTACAAAATGTAGAGAATGAATGGAAAAAGCTAAAATTATTTTCAAGGACACTCATAAAGGAAGTAGAAATCGAGTACTGATCCTTTGAACCAGAATCTATTTGGTGATGGAGTATGATGCTAGAGTTATTTAACAACAAATATCCAAGAGTGAAAACAAGGTACTCATGAGTCCTTGGATGCAACCATGAGTAGGTACTACTCTTTGTTGCACCAATGCCTAATACATCAATAGTCTCAACAAGATTAGTTACATCATATCAAAAATGGGCTAAAAAATTAAACAAGGAGAACCTTTGTGATCTATGCCCAAGGGAGACTTTTTGATCTAAGACCCCATTAGATTCAAAGGCTCATTGAGCAAGTGGCCAAAGAGGAAGGAGAACTAAAAAATGGAAAAGTGTAGAGGAATACAATAGATATCCCTCCATTCATAAGAGGGAGGTCCATTTTTGTGAGAATGAGAAGGAGGCATCACTTGATGGAGTGGTGCAAAGTAAAACCTTGCCAATCCAAAAATCTGTTACTAAAATATCAACTAAGGTTCATAAGATGTGGAACTCCTTGGATGAGAAGTTCCAAACTACTCTAAAGACTACAGAGAAACATAAAGGTCAAGGAGGTAGTGGCCATGCATGAAGGAAGAAAAACAAGGATAAAAGTAAATATCGTAAAGATAAGAGCAAAGCTACGGTAGTAGAGGTGGTTGCAAATTTAGAATCTGATGATGAAGGATGTGACATGTATCAATATTAACATCCCAAGGGATGTTGCACTATATTTTCATACTTACAAGAACCTAGGATGTATACTTTAAATCCTATATTGGCAAAATAGCAAGAACATAGGATGTTATCTTATCCACAACGCAACTATCAGCAATAATTTCATCAACAAGCCTATTATCCAAGTGGAGCACCACCTCAACCCTAGTAGTAGCACTAGTAGTGGAAACACCCACATTAATGGGGGATGCCACCTCCCAGGAAATAATATCCTTATCACCAACCTGATCCTTATGGGTACTATGTTTAGTAGCCAATCTCTACATGTAACTCTTCTAGTCATTCTTCCTTCCCACACCTCTACTATCCTTATAAATACTATAGAGCACCTTCTCCAAAAGGGGAGTCTCCATTCTCTCACTATCCTTCTCAACACCCATCCACTCATACACCACCATCATCAACTCCTCTACTACCTACTCCATCCATGTAGGGTAAAATACCTACTCGACCACAACAAAGAGATGCTACAAGGGTGGTAAACTAGCAGTTGGCTCCTCAACCAAGTGATTCTAAATCCAAGCTTCAAAATATGCCATTCTTTAGAACCAACAACCTCATGAAACCCTTACAAATACTTGTGGTTGTTAACCCTACTACTTCAATCTCTAAAATTTCCATTGAGCAACCTTCAAACCAAAGTGCCCCTCAATTACACACTGTCATGTTAATCCATGTGGTCACAAATTAGATGAAGGTTGGTCATCTTTCCAAGAAAATATCTAATCTTAGGAGTCCTCTTATCTATTTACAAATCATTGGAAATGAACTGTGTAAGGATCTTTTGGATTTAGGTTCTGGAGTTAACTTGATTTTGCAAGAAATGTACAAAGCCTGGAGCCTATTTTCATTAAGAAAGAGAAACATTATATTAGAGTTGGTAATGACCACAGTTTGTGGATGGTCATATCCTATCAATTTTCTGGGGATCCATGTGGAAAACACTAAAGGGAACTTCGTCATCATCATGGGAAGAGCATGGTTAAGCACCATAGATGCAAGATTGGGAATTAGAGATCTTTCCTCAAAAATTTCCAAGGAAATGAATTTGGAAATATTGAGAGGAAGAGAATTCCATGCATCATGTACAGTAACACAAGCTACCACTACATGCAAAGAATATGGACTATCAAAGGCACAATACTTTAGGCATGTAGTCAATGTGCAGAGATCATAGAGATTACAAGGTGCCTATATGCAACTCTAACTAAATAGGAAGATACTTAGTGGTTGAAAACCAACAATGAGGCTGGATCAACAATATGCATGGAACCAGCTAAGAGCCTCACCAATTTCTATGTTGAAGGCATGGATAAGTTGGAGCAACTTCATCACTAGCTCTCCGATGTACAAAGTGAGATTAATTGGGGAAAGTTGGAGATCCCTAAAAATTTTAATAAATAGCCCATTAAATTAAAGGCATTACTGATAGTAATGAAGTATGAATTTTTAAATAATGACAAGTTGATCATTGTCAATGCTACACTTGCACTTTCATAGAAGAAGAAATTGCTAGAATTTATGAACAAATGGCTAACATTCTTCACTTGGTCATATCATGAGTTAATAGGAGTTGTTCCAAGGATATGCCAACATAGAATTTATATAGACTCATTCATCAAACGAAAGAAATGACAACAAAGATGCTTAAACCCAAAACTTAAGCAAATTGTTAAAGAGAAGATTGAACATCTTCCCAAGGTTGGGTTCCTTTATCTAATTACAAATAGCGAGTGGGTTACTCCATTTGTTATTATGCCAAAAAAGGAGGAAAATGGAGAGTTTTTATAAACTTCAAGTTGTTGAATATGGCAACTTACAAAGATCATTTCCCAGTGTCATTTGTGGATCAAGTACTAGATACCATTGCAGGGCATCGTTACTACAGATTTCTGGATTATTATAGTGGTTATAACCAAATCTATATCACACCAAAGGACTAGGCCAAGACAACGTTCACAAGTCCTTGGGGGACTTTTCCATACGAAAATATGTCCTTTGGCCTATGTAATGCTCCCATCACATTTCAACAATTGGTCCTTAGCATCTTCTAGCAATAGATTGGTAGTAGGGTAGAAGTCTTCATGGATTAATTCTTCACCTATGGGGATACATTTGAGCAAGCATTGGACCACCTTGAGCAAGTGCTCAAAATATATGTAGAGACTAAGCTAACGTTCAACTAGTAGAGAGCCACCTCATGGTCCAAGAGGGCATTGTCTTGGGGCATCAAATTTCAAACAAAGGGATTGAGATGGACCCAAAGAAAATAAAAGTCATCTAAGGAATAATAGACAACCTAAAATAGTGAAGGATGTGAGGTCATTCCTTGGTCACACTAGTTATTACTAATGCTTCCGCAATAACTTTTCAAAAAATCACCAAGCCATTGGTAGAACTTACAAAGAAAGATGCACCATTTGTCTAGACCAAGAACTAGAGTAGTAAGCTCAACAATGCTCTTTGGGATTATCAGTCAACATGGAAACTTCCTATTAGGTATTATCCCTATGAGATTGTATATGAAAAACTTCCAATGCTTCCCATTGAATCTAAGATTCATACACTTTCAAAAAGTTGTGATCTTAACTTGGACTTAAGTCTAGCCTAAAAAGAAAGATTGATAAATCTCAACACACTAGACAAGAATAGATTAGTGGCCCTATCATTAAATGAAGTGCACAAGGCACATAATAAACATCATCATGAAATTAAGACATGGAAAGTAACATTTCAACTAGAAGATAAGGTGATCTAATGGAACCCCATGCACGTACCTCAACGTATCAAATTTCAAATGTTAAGGGAGGATCCTTACATCAAAGATGAAGCTTTCCCATCCAAGGCCATGATGATATATCATCTTGATAGCCCAAGTAAGAGATTTTTGGTTAATAGCCAACAATTTAAACCTTTCCTTGCACAAAAAAAATAGTGGAAAGAATACCTCAATTGATGATCATGCATGCTCAATCTTATAGATCTCTGCCTAAATCAGTTATTGGAGAGATGGCCATCCATGTTAATAATTATATGAGTGGCTCCTTCGTTTTTCAACTTTTTTATTTTACACTATTTTTATATGTTTCTCATTTTCTTGAATATTTTACACTTTTTCTATATTTTACTTTATTTGGACCTCTCTTACATATCTTCTTTTTCTTTATTTCCGTAAGGACTTTGGTGCCAAACACAGTTGCTGAATGATGGTGGTTTATTAAATTGTATTGTTTACTTGATTGAAATTGATTGAAATTCATCCTAGAATTTTGATGTTGATTAATGAAACATTGGTTTTTCCATGATATCAGGAAGTGAGTCATGTCATCCATCCATTCCACATATCTCTATGATGTTTCCTCATCTTAGAAATATGAGGTTGTTTCTTAACAACAACTTATAATAAATTTGTGACCTTGGTACTTTCCAACTTGGAACAAATCAAGTGGATGAACAAGGATGTGGCTTTAAGGGGATTTGTCACCTTTTGTACTTGCCTACAATCTAGAGTTTCATGAGTATGGTCATTGATTCCTCACCATTCCTACGTTAACCAATAAATAGGAAGCAATGCCTTTTCATGGTGTGGTTCCTATTTGAAATTCAAAGCAAACCCCTTAGACACAATAATAGGCTACAAGAACTAGTTATGAAACTGGAAAGATGTGTTACCCATGTCGAAAGGAATCCCTCTAACTATAGCCCTCTTCAATTCCTTCTTCTCTTTTCTTCTTTCTTTGGAATGATGAGTGATATGCGGTGATGTTCCTATACTCTTGGGGTTGAACGATCTCAATGTGCCAATTCGAAGTCATTGGAAGCAAATGGTCTTGACTCTAACTAAGGATGGAATGCTATCAAGTCATACTAATTACATCCTCCACAAGAGACTTCATGTTACCATGATGTGGGACACCATTCAATACTCTCTCTCATCCACTAGTTCTTTCCATTTACCACCTCATTGCCTCTTATCATGTTTTATTGATGAGTTCATTTTGAGAGGTCTTAATTCTTTGATGGTTTGTTTGATGTTTTTTTTTTTTGACAATCCACATTCATTAATCATCCTTAGTGTCCATGGACTTCTTGGTATAATGGCATTCAAGGGCATTAAGGGCATAAGCTTGCTATGGGGAGGACCCATTTGCATAATCTTTGGCTGGGATGGTTAAATTCCTTATCCCTTAGTCATTTTTCTTTCAAAACCTTTATTTTCCATCTTAAAGCATCTAATTTTTTCACTTCTTGGTAATTAATCTCCTACCAAATCTCCTTTCCAAACGTATTCCTAGCCTTCTTCACTTATTTGTCCTTATTCTAGGCTTTTCTAGCTTTCTCTAGATCTCAATTTCATGGAAAAACGCTTTTTCCTTAGTTTTTGTATTGTGAAAATTTTTGTTTTTGGTTACATTGACACATCCCTGTCGACATAGCCAAATGCATCAATGAAGCTAGATGCATTGACACATCCCCATCAACATAGTGAAAAATTAGTATAAATGCATGACAAGAGTTAGCCAAATTTTCACATTTACTTCATAATGCTAGAGGAGTTTTTACAATTTTCAAAGCCTAGAGCCTTCCCAAGCACATAACTTCCTAACTACTTGTCTGATTCAACTTGTTCTTCAACCCTTCAGCTACTAGAGGTAAGCTTTACATCATGGGGGCCACAAACCTATGGTTCATAACATAAAATTTTTCAGAAATTTTCTAACTCCCAAATGGTTTAACTAAAAAACTAATATTAAAAATCATTAATTCACCTAAGTTAAACCTCATCAACAAACTCAGGTAGCAAATGAAATAAATAATAGTAAAATAATTGACCTACCAAGATCATGAATTAACCTAAGTGTAATTAGCAAAATGGGAAAGGTATCAAAGTATTATAAGTTAAGCATAAAACACTAATTCTTGGTTATATGTGTGATCAAAGATGGCACCAAAGAGACCATAGGGAGAAGAACCATCACAACCATGAGAGAAACGACCAAGAGGGGGAAGGGGCTAGCAGCCATAATAGCCCCAAGAAGGTGAGGTAAAAATCCATGCCATGGGATCTCTTCGGGAGGAGCTCAAAGTGGAGTTTGTTCATCAAATTCCCACCACAAAAATAGGCTAGTCTAGGCAAGACGATGTGTCAAGGCCTAGACCAAATCTAGAGGTCAACTTGATTGAGGCTTTCCTTAAGCAAATCTGTTCTAAGAAGGTTTAAAGTGCTATTCTTCAAGAACTCAACTTTGGCTCCTTCTTGAACCTAGCACTAGAGGAGGTCAAAACACAATTGCAAGGATCTCCCATGTTGTCCATCCTCACTTCTATTGGGGAGTGGTACATGGAAAAAACTTATCTCTTCTAGAACAATCAACATGCAAACACTATAGTGAAAATTAAAGACATTAGCGTGTCCTATTTAGTTGAGGCCATTATAGAGGCCCTTGGATTTCTTAACATTGAAGCAACATTGGCAAGGATTCCCACACAAATGGACCCAGAATTCAAAAAGAAATGGGTCCAATGATGCTATCGAGCGGACCATAAGAGGTATGATGCACTTACCAAGGTGGAAAGGGCCTACTTCAAGGTTGTGGCCTATTACCTAAACTCAATTGTTAGGCCAAGCAAGATTACTATCTCTCCACCCATGCATGTATCACTCTAAGTGAAAAATTCCTAGTCAACCTTCCCCATCTCATCTTTCTAAAAATTGAAAAGCAATTCAAAGAGAATGAGTGAGGGAGGAAGATACTCCACATTTCATGCCTAATCAAAAAAATCTACAAAAGGGGAGAAATAGTCTGTTATGAAAATGACATGCTCCATCATGCTTCTGCCACATCTTAGTAGGAGATGATGAAGGAGAAAGCATCCATCAAAATTCTTGAAGAGGAGTGACTACCACTACCACCACCACCACCTACTAGAGAAATAACATTGAAGGCTTGTGCAGCAATAGAATACATGAGAAAGCTCCATGAGCAACTCCTACAGTAGTAGTAGGGATAACCAAGTGGTGAAGAGACATTAGTCTACTAGCCAACATTGAGCCATGTCAATGAAGTAACTAGGACAATAAGCTGGCTGGAATAGACTACATTGTTGTTTTTGAAAAAATGGATGTAGGCACCTACAAGATTGAATCTAAGTACCTAGGAAGTGATGATGTCCATCCCTAGACAATACCAATTTCCAAAGATCTCTGGGAATACCACTACTTTCTCAATGCGCCTGGAGGAGGGCAAGGGGGTGACTGTCCTAGTGATGCATCACCATGGATAGGAAACAGTGATAGAGGTGGTGGTTAATAGAGTAGTAGAGGCTCTCAATGCTCTTAAGGTAGCCATGCCAAACATTGTTGTGCTTAGAGATGTACATGCTTCTACAAGAGCAACAAGTGGAAGGCTAAGTGTAACCCAACATGATGAGGTGTTGGATCAACTAGTGGGAACCCAACAAATACTTCTGGAAATCTTTGATCTCCTAGAAGGAATTACCACTACCCAATCAAAGTTGTTGGAGACCAAGGGCAAGCTCATCATTGCAAATGCCCAGCTCAAGGAAGCCACTACTGAAAATTGATAGTTAGCTATCAAGGTTGCAGAACTAATAGCCTGCTTGGTTGATCCCACCATTATCATCCAAGTTGTTACATGGGATGAAGCTTTACTATAGCTTCAAAATCAATTAAAAGAGGTTGAGAATTCCAAGGAGATGATGATATTTGACGCATCCTTATCAGAAGCTATCACTACCCACACCAATAAGAACTTGGCACAAGTCTACAAGGAGAACCTGACTTTGACTAGAGACATCCACTACATGCATAATGTTGAGGAGCAAAAATACCAAATGGTCAAATTTGTGAGATAACAATAGGAGCAGCTTGCCAAGATGAACATGGACCTAAGAAGGTTGGCAGTGGATAACCACAATCTATCAATGAAGGAAGTCTGTGTACTTTACTAGAAAATGATCATTGATGTAGGTGCTTGAAGAAATAAGGCTCTGAAGTTTAAATAAGTGAAAAATCACAACAGGGACCAAGTTGGGCTCCTCAAGGAGGTAAACAAGAAAGAGATTCAAGTGACCAAGGCAAAAATGAACAAGGCCCTCAAGCAACTCCAACAGAGGGTAATGTATGTCAACCAATCTTTGATGAATTGAATGCCTACAATAAAGAAAAGATCCACCTAAAGGAGTTGCAAATTAAATAAATGACAAAATACATGTAGCTTTCCAACCTCTGTTATGCAAGCTTAACACTGCTAATAGCTAGAAGTCCAAGGTTAGAGTTGGAGAAGTAGGTGGTCAACTTGTACTTTCTCTATGAGGTCGAGTTCAAGCATCACAAGAACACCAAGCAAAAGCTAGAAATAGCTAATGCAAAGCTTGAAGTTCTTAGCAGTTGATTTACTGACCCAAAAATCAGTTGATGAGAACCTAGCCAAAAGGATGAATGACTACCATGAACTGCAAAACCTTTTCAAGATGTTCAATGTGGATCATAAACGATTTGCAACATGGTTTGTCAATGTTAAGGAGTTGTTCCTTGTAATGCCCTGCTCATGGGACGTCCCTATACCAGCCCACATTGGTGAAGCCACATGGACTATGTACGACCCACAGAGTAAGGAGGAAAAGATGAAGGAAATGTTGGATGTCTTTCACCTTCCACTAGAAGCAATAGTTATAGTAGGATAGCCACAACCTCAACCCCAACCTCAGCCACCACCACCACCACAAGTGTTGGAGGTTGGAGAAGGTTCTTTAGCACCCCAAGAGCCTTCACATTTTGACACTATTTGATCTTCTCTTTGTCTTCAACTACCAGAGGATTCCAATTGATCATTTTTGTAGGGATGTTCAATTTTATTATCTTGAACATTCATTTTTGTAACTATTGTAATTCTATACAATCCAACACTTAGAATCAATCAGTAGAGTTGGTCAATCCATGATTCCATACGTTTTCACTTTTGTAAGAAACTCAATCCTATTTTTGTTCACTTGATGATGAATTTTCATTCAGTCATGGGGGTATGACAAATCACTTAATGGGTTGTGTCAACAGGCATGTGTTGATGCATGGTTAGATGCATTGATGAAGATCCATCGATGCAATGTTTGTCTTTGCCTAAATAAATGCATGCACCCATCGCATTTATGACATGTTAAGTCCATAGCATAGCTAAAGTCTTGCATTTTTCTTACCCCAAAGTTAGAATATTTTCTAAGTGCCCATAATAGGATTTCAAGGATTGCATGGTTCTTTATTCAAGCATCTTGTAACTAAACACATTGATGTGACCAACAATAAAGATGAGATTTTTGATATTCCTTGTAGCACTAGGGATATATTAATGTTTCCTTTTGTGCACTTTATTACTTATAAATTTTTACATTCATGTCTTTGATTACTTAATCTATTTAATAACAATGCATAAGTACGACCACTTCTAACATATCACTTAACACTTGGTAATACCAATAGTGGCTATTTGGTACACCCAGTAATAGGCACTTGGTAACCCAATAGCGTTAGAGCAAGTTCAAGATGTGAACGGAAAATTAGCTTGGATGCTTGTGCTAGGATAGCTAGAATAAGGCATTAGATAGTTAAGTAGTTAATCCTTAATCATTTCTCTTATTTTGTATTTAGATTAAATATAAATATAAATATAAATCATGTACCTTTCCTTACACTTAACCATACACTTGTGCTTACGCAAGTGAAGCCAAGAAGACAACGATCATGTCTCTAAGTCATTATCTTTACTCATTGATGCAGTTACGAACTAAAGTCAATGGAATTCGACCAGATCACTAGTGCAACACTTGTGATTCGTATGGTTGGGCATAAGGACTACTCGCTATTCATCAATTATCTTATCATATACCTCACAAAGAGTTAAAACATACACTTTGCACTTTAGTAACTCAAGTGAGAAGATAATGATCACAAACTTATCATCAACTTGCTAATATACTTACATTGTCTCATCCACAAATTACAATCTAGTAACATGTATATTCTTTTGACTTGTATGATTGAGTGTTAGGAACTCTCACTACTCATCACTCATCACTAGTTGATCATGAATAGTCTTGAGGAGCACTAGACTAGCAATCCAATTTTATTTGAACTACTAGTTGATCATTAGTTGTGCTCTACTAGCCTTGATGATTATGCTTACTTTGGAAAATCAAAATTTCAAAATCCTAGAACTCATCATGACTCATCATAGTTGAACCTATAACTTGGACATTTCAAGTCACAAGTCTTACTACTAGGTTAATACCTCATTGTTGTAATAAAGGTAGTGTTCTTTAAGAGTTTGTGTAACACCTACACAATTTAGAGCAAGGAGAAAAGTTCTTGATTTAGGGGATGGTGAGGTTTAAGTCCCTCTTCCCTAAAACTAATGGTCAAAAACTAAAATTTATGTTACTATTGTATTGGGAGTTTAAACTTCTAAAAACACTCAAAGTGTTAAAACCTAAACTTTGGTCTAACTACTTCTCTTCTAAGGAATACCATATACCTCTTCACCATAGCAAAACTTATTATAGGATATATGTGTATTTCAATATTATAATGAAAGAAAATTGGACCTTCAACCCTTTGTTATTCTAGATGTATACCACTATTTTACTTACTTTTTAATCATATTGAAATAGTTTTTTTTAAAAAAATTTAAAATAATGTTTCGAAGTCCTACCCTTGTATATGATAAGATCGGACTTGGGGACTTGAGGGTTTTCTTTAACCCGCAGCGGGGAACGAGTCCCCGAGTTACCCCCAGTTGCCGGGGTAGTGTTGTTTGATGAGGATGAGGATGTTTGTTGCGCCTGAGCAATTAATCGCCCTAGCAGTCATGCTTATTGTCTAAACCATACCGGAGTTGTCCCGTTTGGGAAAGTAAGCATTGTGAACGATGATGTATACATAACCACATGACAACAGTAACCAGCCATTTCGATCCGTATATAATCTTCCCTCTGCTAACAGATTGGTAGCATACACTGTTCCCGGAACTTCCGGAGAAGGCCAGCAAATTTTTATAATGCAAGAATGGGCGGCTTCTATGTTTTATAAAAATTATAAAGCAGTTATTCAGTTTTAAAAGCTCAGCTACTTCGGGAATTAGTTAAAAAAAGTTTCCAAAGCTGTATGTACCCTCTTTATCAACGACTTACAGGTTTTTTGAAAAAGCAAGTATAGATTCTCTTCGGCATCCTTTTATTTATTCATATGCTAATTGATTATTTAAGTTCCAAGCAAGGAGAAACTTGTCCAGAAAAGATGACATGCATGCAAATGTGTTTTATAAGTGGAATTTGTAAATTCAAAAAACAAATTCTTGGAAGCGTAAATCGTTCTAAAATATGGCGACTGCTGCTCAGCCTGCCTTCCAAACGGCCTCATACATATAGCTAGCTTAAAATTTTGTACGCGGCTATTTGGTTCAACGCTGCCAAAACCGAAAAGTAAACAATAACTGCAACAGTGATGTTACGCTTTGTTTAGTCCAATTCAATTGGTTTCTTTACCACGCTGTTACGGCCCATCCATTCATTCAACATGACATCTCAAATTTTGTCTACACTGTACCTGAATGCAGTGATTTCGGTGCAACGATTAGGGGACAGACAGTTACGGCCCATCCATTCATTCAACTTGACATCTCAAATTTTGTTTTAAAATTTTGTCTCACTGTACCTGAATGTAGTGATTTCGGTGCAACGATTCTCGATAGCGGAAAGACAGTTACGGCCCATCTCAAATTTTGTTTTAAAATTTTGTCTACACTGTACCTGAATGTAGTGATTTCGGTGCAACTATTCTTGATAGTTGACGGATAGAACAGGCTGGAGCATTGATGGAGCAAACAGACTACATGCATCCATTAATAAACTATTTGTGGACTTTGATGCAGACGAGCATTAATAGGGAAACAGACTGCACGCATCCTTTACTCAAGTATCTGTGAACTTTCGTGCAAAAATGACTACTGCGAGCCATTGGCAAATAATGGGGCATGACAGAGTTATACTAGCATGTTGGCTTGTTGGGTTATTGTGTATAGGGGTATATCTTTATAATTCTGTTTTAATTACTACTATAACGAATACGATAATTGAAATCGATTGTTTGTGGGTTCCCGTAGATGATTAAGAAAAAGTCACCTTACAACATAGCAAGCAGACGATTGAGAATGGACAGAAACTCCAAAGTCCAAACTAGATGGGATTACTAAACTGTAATAGCTAGATCGCGCAACATGTACAGTCAAGGAATTGCTTTGCTGCATCATTGCTTTTTAACTGATTCTACCAAAATAATTTGTGTGATTCAAAATAATGTGTGACCAAGACGGTGTAATTAGATCCACAGTTGTTCGGTCACATATGGAGATTTCTGAACCTGTCACAGTTGTCTGGTCTTCTATCATTTTAATCAATCAAATCCATAGTTGTAGAATCTGAAATTTTAAATTCCTCGTATGGAATTCATTAAAGAGCAATTCAAATCTCTGAACTCCAAATCTGCAATCACCTTAGAAAACCAGATATGAGATTGAGTTTTCTCTTTTTGAAAGTTTTTGATTCCTCCACTTTCTTAGTCAAATGTCGTAGTGCATCGGTTCTAGCTCCTTGATCACGATGGGACATATGCGACTTTTTTAATTTCATGTGTGCATTTAATTACCTCCTTAAAAAAACGTAGGTTCGCTGGCCGACATGGAACATGGGCATTCCTGACTAACTTGTAAAGTTGCTGCGTGATGATGCTTCAATTCTTTATGGTTGGGAAGACAAAATCTGGCTAGCATTTATGAAAAAATCTAGCTAGCATTTAGGAAAGATGATTAAGGCAGTAACGATACAGAGAATTAATACCCTCGTTTGCTTATTGCACTGCTATTGTCACCTTTTACGTTTCCCGCGTGTTTTATGCGCAATCCTGCAAGTCTCTTAGAAAAGACGTCACAGATGGTATAATTAAGACGAGTACTGGTTGCTAAATCGGTTTGGCATAGGCAAAGCTCAGAGAAATGGCCACAAGAAATTGGATTTCTTCTGGAAACGAAGTTTTTCTGTAATGGTTTTGAATGCCTATAAGGTATGGTACAGGGGAATCTGAAGAGTATAGTTATAGAATGATAATATAAAATTACGTTGGTATAAAGTTACCAATGATGCTGGAGTTAAATGGTTACTTAGTTTACCTTTGAGTTTTTAGTTGTGAATGTGATGAATAATCTTTCTTTATGACTAATAGTACAAATCACTTCATTAACACTTTAATCTTTAATCCTTATCTTTTTAAATTACTTTATGTTTTACTTTTTTCAATTATATAGTTGAAAGCAAGTTATGTAGCTTCACCAATATTTATGGTACACATACTCAAAATACCATATTACACTAATTTCGAAATTCCTTTTACAAAATTTCTGAGTGTTGCTCATTGGAATCAAACCTATGACCTAGGTTTGTCATGCCAAAACTCTTACCACTAAGTTAGCACGTTATTGTGGATTATCTCTTCTATTGGTTCCATTTTATGAGTTATTGTATGATTGATTATCTCTTGTGTGCTGTCATTGTGTTGGTTATTAGGATGAAGTATACATTACTTATTTATTATAATATGCCTTCTCTTTCAATTTTTATTATTATTTGTTGAAACTAGAGTTTAGCCACTAATATGATAAGTTATGTCTCATTCTCAAGGAATTTAGAGCTTACACAAATCAATAATATTTTTTAGGATGGGCTTGTAATAAGGCCCTCACAAGTTCTTCATTAAAATCTTTTCTAATGTATTTTCCAACTCAAGGATTACATAATTCATTTTAGTAATTAAGCTTATAACCTTTTGATCTCACTTCATCTTCCTTGTAGTAACTTCACAAAAAAATAATTTATTGATCTTTATCTATTTTTTCAAATATGAAATATAGATGCTCTTACATTTGTTGGATTATCAAATCCATAAACTAGGCTAAATACTTTTTCAAAGATTCTCATGAGCATTATTTCTATAGCCATATCATTTTTTTTTTATATTTTTGATCATCATCTAATTGAACATTGGGTTTGGAAAAGATAACTTACATTGTGTTTGAATGTCTTGGGTAATTTGTTATGCTTAATTTTTGACTTTATGGTGTTACTATCTTATTCAAAAATTACCTTAAAAGGATTTTTCATCTCCAGAGATAAATACTTAAATGAATTTATGATAACCTCTACATTTTTACATTCTACACTCTTCCTTTATCTATCTTTCTACTTCTATCCTACTTTAGTTCGATGTTAAAGCTTGTATGTTGTTTGGAACTATACCATTAACTTCAAAATCTAGTATGAAAATAGAGATAGTTATTGTATATCTTGATATTTAAATAATTCACAAAAATAATCTTTTTGGTACATGTAAGTCACATGTTTTCCTATACACATTCTTATTAACTTGTGAATATTTCTTTTGACCTCTTGATCGTAAATAATGAGGTGTTAGCCTAGTGTAAGACTCTTAATTTGAAAGCTCCAAGTCATGGGTTCAATTCTAGTGGGTAATGTTGTGTCATAAAGTTCTAATTAGTCTCTATATCCTAGGGGGTTTTGATATTACAATTATTTCAAGGTTCCAAAAAACCATCCTCTCCCCACCCTTGGTTAATATTAATTAAAGTTAGTTTCTCATGTACCTATGAAACAAATCTATGTAACTAATTATTTTAAAATTGCAAAGGTTTGTTGGCCAAAGCTAGATTTTTTTTATCAAGAGGCCAACAACTAGTTGAACATCAGGAATGCTAAATAATATGCTATCTATAATGCTTTCCAGAGTCTATTGATAACGATAAAAACTATTTCATCCATAATATTTTAGGGAGAGCCTATCAGTAATGCTAAATAACATTTTATCCATAACACTTTGAGAACAACTTTTGAAGTATTTATGAAAATAGACCAAAATTTAAATAGTAAACAATCTATGGATGATGCAGTTAAGCATTGCAAAGAAAAAATATGCAATCTATGGATGGTACAATGCTTATGCCATTATTATGGATGAATTAACAAAGGAAATACAAGATGAAATCCCTTAGTGTATGCTATTTGCAGATGATGTTATGTTGGTAGATATAGCTCAAGAAAATATTGCTGCTAAGATGGAGAAGTGGAAACATGCTCTAGAATCAAAAAGTTTAAAAAATAGCAGAAGTGAGAGAGAATATACAAAATGCAATTTTAATAGAAGCATAAATAGTAGTAAAATAAAAGTGAAAATTCAAGAAAAAAAGTTTCTCATGATAAATAGTTTCACTACCTATGATCAATCCTCCAATCAGATGCTAAAATTGAACAAGATATCAGAAATAGAATTGAGGTAGGATGGTCAAAATGAAGATAGGCTAGTGGTGTTCTATGTGACAAAAGAATACAAATTAATGGTAAAGTTTTATAGGACAGTAATCAAACTTGCTATCATATATGGTGCTAAATGTTGGATAGTAACAAAGAGGCATGAACAACAAATTAGTGTGGTATAAATGTGAATGCTTTAATGGATGTTGAATGTTAGTAGAAGAGATAAGCTACATTATATAAATATCAAAGGAAGTCCTTGAAGATGCTTCTATTTAAAATAAGCTACAATAATAGCAATTTAGTTAGTTTGGACATGTGCAAAGAAGATAAGACAATAATCTTATAAGTAAAGGTTGCTACATCATTGTTCCAAGAAATCCAACAAAAGAAAGACTAGCGAATATATGGAAAAATGATCAAAGATGATTTGAAGATACTACAAATAAACAAAGATCTAGCTCTTCATAGAGGCAAATGATGAAAAAGAAATTATGTAGCTGACCCAATTTTGTTGGAATAAGGCTAGGATGATGATAATGATGATGACGACAATGATGAAATATTGTGCTTTAGGTCAATCAAGATAGCATATAGATACAAATACCTTATTACTTGGCAACAAAGAAGATTCTCTCATAAAATTATAGACATATATTATAAATATATAGCTAAGAGATTTCTAAAAGAATTTCTAAAGCAATTATATTTGATGGTAAATATAACATTAAAGTAATCCAAAACACATTAAAAAAGTTATTAGAATTACTTTAGTCATTGGGAACAATGTCCTCCCATGAAGTTATAATGCCCACTTGTTCAAGTCTATAACTATGAGGAGCTTGTTCATGATTGCAAACTAGGATTTGCATTCAAAATTTTCTCAACTAGATGCATTCTCACTTTACTCTCAACCGCTCACAATCATTTTCATTCACATTTACTTATAATTTTATTCTCAAGTACTCTCAATACTCAATTACATTGATTCGTAAATTTTTTTTATTTATAACTAATTCTTAATCATTTACAATATATTTTTAGTCATTCACAACTAAATTCAAACCTAATAATTCAAGATTGAAGTTGAAACTCATTCACATTATCATGTTAAAGAAAATTAATAATCAAGATTGGGGGTTAATATTTTGAGGGATATTTTAATAATAAATTCTTATGACATCGAGATCAAATTTTGGAGGTGTGTAGATTTCATTAAAAGCTTTCTAATGAGTCTAAGCTATCTAAGAAACTTGATAGGATGTAGAAGTTCTAACTCATAATTTGTTAATCATGAATAGTCTTGAGTAGCACTAGATAAGCAATCTAATTTCATCTCAACTTCTAGTTTATCATCACTTGTGCCCTACTACCCTTAAGCATTATGCTTACTTCAAAAAAAACAAAATCTCAAAATTCATCATGATTCATGTTGACATTGCCACTTGAAATGTTTTTTCCACAATATTTACCCCAAGACATATAGTTGAATTGAATCTCCCATCATGATTGAACCTATGACTTGGACCTTTCAAATTAAGGATCTTATCATTAAGTTAACAACTCAATGTTACAATCAATGTAGTGTGTGCTTTTAGAGTTTATGTAACACCTAAGCAATTTGAAACAAGGAGAAAATTTGTTGATTTAAGAGATAGTGAGGTTCAATTCCCTTTTCCTCAAGCTTGATATTCAAAAACTAAAAGTAATGTTGATGTTGGAGTGGGGATTTACACTCATGGAAAGTAGCAAACCCTAAAGTTCAGTCCAACTACTCTTCTAATAAGGAATACCATATACCTAGTAGTAATAGTGACTTATTGCAGAATCTCTGTGTATTTCAATATTATATCAAAAGTGAACCTTCAACCTCTCATTATTCTAAGTGCATACCACTATTTTATGTACTTATTGATATTGAAATCTTTTTTTATTTTATTCTTCAAATAAGTGTTTCTATATCTTGTATGAACAGGACCGGCCTAAGGACTTGTAAGCATTTATAATAACTCACAATTACGATCAGTATATAATCTTCCCTCTAATAACAGATAACAAACAAATAGGTAGGATACATTATTCCTGAACTTACAGAGACGGCCATCCAATTTTTATAATGTAAAAATGGTAGTTAGGACGGCTGTATGTTTTTACCCTTAGTTATTCAGATTTAAAAGCTCAGCTCGTAGTAAATTAATTAAAAAAAAATTCCAAAGTTGTATGTACTCTCTTTATCAACGACTTACAATGCTTTGAAAAAGCAAATATAAATACTGTTTGAGATCCTTTTATCTATACTTGCCAATGTAGATACTTGTCTTAAAGATTACAATGCACGGACACGTGTTGTACAAGTGGAATTCGTAAATTCGAAAAACAAATCCTTGGAATCGTAAATCGTTCTAAAATAAGGCGACAGTTGCTCAGCCTCTAGCCTCGTATAAGTATACAACTAGCCAGTTTAAAATTCAAGCATGATAAAAACCGGCAAGTAAACACCTACTGCAACCAACAACATGAACATTGATTGCCCATTTGGGAAAGCTGTTCCGCTTTGGTCAGTCAAATTCAATTGGTCTCTTTAATGTGCTGTTAGGTCGCATCCCATTCATTCAACATGACATCTTAAATTTTGTTTTACTGGAAAAGCTGCTCTAAGCAAGTATTCAAAATAGTTTAAAAATTGTGTCTACACTTTACATGAATGTAGCGATTTCTGTGAAACTACTCTCCTTCGTGGACAGACTGGAACATTTATCGAGAAAACAGGCAAGCCCCACTCCCCATAATGGGTGGAGACCTCCTGTAAGAAGACGTGAACTTTGATGCACAAGAGTATTAATCAAGAAAACCGGTTACATGCATCCATTACTTTTTTTTTTCCAACTTTCATGCAGAAACAGCGAGTATCTGCCATTGGCAAATTATGGGACATGCCAAAGTTCCTACCAGCATGTTTAGTTGTCGGGTTGTTGTCGTATGTGCCATTTTACCTTTTTAGTAAATATATTTTAATTGTTTTCTTTGGCATCCTGCTAAGCATCACCTTTTTAAAGATTTACATGTTCAAAAGCACAAATTCTCAATTCCACGTGTCTACCTATGTCATATAAGTTTTAATTATTATTTTAAAGAAGAACGTAAGTGGTATCTATTGTTTTCACCTTACAACATACTAAGGAAAAGATTGAAAATGAACATAAATTCAATACTAGGTAGAATTACTAAAATGTAATATCTTGATCACATAAATCTTTCCTAAACAAGGCATGTTTGCATAAGCTGATTTGATATACACACAACAACATGTACAATTAAAAGATTACTGACTTACTAAGTGTTGACACCTCCAAAATTATTTGTGTATCCAACAATGAAAAGGTATAGTTAGATGAGGCTTAGAAACTCATGATACTTTTCTATGTATTTCAATTTTTAAAATACTTTCTATAAGCTAAGCTTCATTAATGAAAAGGATGAGAGTTTACACTGCTATAAGCTAAGCCTCATTAATGAAAAGGACAAGAGCTAGTTGAAGCTTAAAGAGCCATTATAAGTAGAGCTAGTGATTTTCACTGGAAAGAGTCATTATTGCCAAGATGAAATGACAGATTTCTTCTCCTTTGCTTAGCTTTTAATGCTCACTTGAAGCCCAAAACAAATGCAGTAATGGAAGCTTAGATGTAATAGATATAGCTTCTTCTTCTTTAGTTAGTCTTTACCAAACTGATAATGATTATAGCTCACTTTCTCACATGCTTCTTTAGTAGATTAACAATGACTAGAATAATAGCTTTGAAAATAGCTAGATGAAATGAAGGTTATAAATTGAAGTTGTCTGGCATAGCTCAAGGAATTCTAGTTTTTGGCCTTGTGCTTGAACTAGAATTTCTTCTTCTTCTCTTTCTATTTCTTTTCTGTAAAACCTCTGTTTTCTTTATCTAAGGAAGCTTGGTAACTCTTGAGTCTCTATGTTGAGACAAGGTAGAGTATTTACGTCTTCCTCTATGCTATGAAAGCAAATTTTTTGGGACTTTAAGCTTGGTGGTTGTGCTTAGTCAATGATTGTAAAAGAAGCCTTCTAAATTTCTTTTGATTAATAGAATTACTTTGCCCCCTAGGATCTGAGGAGAGTTTTATGGTGGATGTAGGCTGGAAAATCTAGTAGTTGAAACATCTTAACAGCCCAATGTCTATTTACTCTTTCTGCGTATGTGATCTATTTTTTGTATTAAGTTAATTTGGGAATTTCTATTGGTCTTTCTTCCAATCTCCAATTACTTTGACATTTTTTATAAGTTCTTGATTCATCCCCCACTCTCAGTGCCTTTAGTTACATCTAGGAAATACCTCTTGACTAAATAGTCTGTGTTGTATTTTTCTCATCCTAGACATGACGCAAAATCAAAGATTCTCATCTAATAAATCTCCATGGTTCAATGGCTCAGTATGATATCTAGAAGGTAGTTAGTAGAGAAACCAACAATGCTATACATGATGCTTGAGCTATAAATGCTTTGGTTTGTGGCTTGGATAGAGTAATGTGTATGAAGATTATGCACCTTTAATTAGCTAAAGAAATGTAGGAGCATCTTCAAGCTATTTATGAAGAAGATGATAAAGTGAAGAAATCTAAGCTATTGAACTTGAGAGCATGTTTTAATGCTTTGAAGATGGAAGAGATTGAAAATATCAGTAAATTTTGTAGCCAAATAGATGAAATTGTTAGTGAGATAACTATGTTTGGTAAAACATAGTCTAAAGATATAATCTACTAAAATTTTTTATCTATCTTACCTAGTAGATTCGAAGCAAAGGCTTCATCCATAGAAGTGACAAAAGATCTCTTGAGATTGATAGTAGCTAAGCTCTACAATATTCTTTCAATCTTCAAATCAGAAAAGGAGGAACTAATTTTTCTATCAATCAGGAGGAAATTGCCTTCAGAGCTAAAGTTGAAAAATGAACATAAGATGGAACTATCAACATCATATTCATATTTTGATAAGGAGATTGATAATCTTACTAGAAACTTAGAAGGCTCAAAAAGATAAAGGTTGGCAAGAAGCTAACAAAATCTTTCTTGTTATTATTGTAGTAAAAAAGTCATATGATTGCTGAGTATCCAAAGAAGAATAAAAATGAAGAAAATAAGAAAAATTAGATGATCAAGTTAAGGTCAAAGAAAACTTGGTACAGGTTTGATAATTTAAAAGCTCAATTAGATAAAATACAAAACCAACTAGAGAATTTAGAAATTAATATAAATATTGAGGATGGTGAAGGAAACTCTACTCATTTTGCTCATGCAAATATAATAGCTAATAATACTAATATTGTTACACAAGATTTATTTTCATTTCCAACCATGATTGACTATGATTTAAGTGATGATTTTAAAGCTTTATTTATACTAACCCAAATGAGTAAGGAACTTCTAGTACTACTAAAACTGCAGATTCAAATTGATGAGTGGCAAGGTACCCCTACACTCAACCATACGAAACGAGCGTAGCACGCGCGATCTGGTCGAACTCCGCAGACTAAATGCCTAAACGCCGCAAGGAACACTTGGGGTTAATTAATCGTTGTCTTCCCAGACTTACTTGTTGTTGTCACGATGTATGGTTAAGTAAGTCCGAGGTATATGATTTTTTTTGGTCTTTTCAGGTTTATCTCCTATGCTAAAGGGTGAAGGGTTGAGAGACTAAAACTAACTCTAACTACAGCGCTAAGTCCTAGCGTTAGCACTCGTTCCCACTTGCCGTACACACCCTGAACTGTGCAACTATGGCTACCAAACACTAATCGTTACTGGGATTACCACACGTAACGCACGTGCTCGAAGCGGTCGTACTAAGGCACCTAACTAGCCTAAGTGTGACGAGCAGCCGATTCCTTGACTAGCCGTACACATCCGTAGATGCTCGTAATCAAGTCGTACTCGTCCCATGTTCTAGGAGATAAGGGTGAGAGAATCTAATCGCGATGAGTAGCTGATTCCTTGGCTAGCCGTACACATTCGTCAATGCTCGTAACCAAGTCATACTCATGTCGCGCTATTAGGAAAGTAATAAATAACATTAAATAAACTTATCCATGTACTGCAAGGTTTATCCACAAAGCTTGTCTTTATTGCCATACACAACTTGCATTCAGGTACAAAGCTGCTCGAATAAAGAACCGTTCACTTGGGGGACTCCTACTACGGGCACATGGAAAATATTCTATCTCTGGGGTGATCAATCCGCCAGAGCTTCACTACTTCTAGCCTAGAATGAGAAATGAGGGGAGTGCCACCTCTTATTTATAGATTTGATGGCAGACCGTGATATCGGGTACGCGATAACACAGGGGACGACGCGATATCGCGGCTTGTGCATATCGCGTCTCATCACAAATGAAGATGAAGATGGACTAAGCTCATTAGACACAACTGAAACTGAAAATGAAGAAACTGAGAACATCAATTTAGAAGGGCTAATGGAGCAATTGAAGATGGTGGTCAAAGTTAACAAAAATTAAATAAAGTTTTAAACAAAGGGAGCAAGGAATCAAGAGCTATAAGATGAAGCTTCAATTAGATGAATAGGAAAAGTTAAAGCTAAAAGAGAAGGTGCTACTGCTAAAGAAGGATTTGAAAGGTAAGGCCACTCAAGTAACATTTGAGTAAATTAGTAGGTTTTCTTGTAGCTCATAAGAACTCGAGGATATTATCAATAATGGACGATTAAGAAATGAAAAGAGGGATCTTGGCTATGAGTCTAAATCCTCAAAAAGGCTATCTTCAATAAAAATATCAGCCTAGAAAATGAATGTCCAAACATGGCCTTCATAATCATAAATCGTCATCTCACAAATAGGTAAGGGAATTATTCCTACTCCAAGAATTTCAAACATCAAGTATTGCCCAAGAACAACTAATTTATTCCATGGATATTGTTTTAATTGTGGAATGCTATGTCATAAAGTAATAAATTGTAGGACTAGTAACTTTTCTTATTATGAATCTATGCATTATTCCCATGCTACTAAGCACCTTTCAAGAAATAATAGAACATGACAAGTAGTTTGGAGACCAATCAATAGAAGAGCTCTTCTTGTACAGTTAGCCTTAGAGAGCTCTTATAGCCTAGAGATGTGGTTTCTTGATAGTGGATTCTTTTGACATAAGATCAGTGATAGATCAAAATTTATCATACGAAAACCATTTAACAGAGGAAAAGTAAGCTTTGGTGACAAAGATAAAGCTATGGCAAGAGATATTGGCCTAGTTCAAATTTATGATAATGTTCTTGAGTTCATAATGTTTATTTCATTGATGGTTTACATTATAACTTGTTAAGCTTAGGATAGTTTTCAAGAGAAGGTTATGATATCTATTTCACAAATGAAAAATATATATTAGAGAATAAAGAAAAGGATTTTAAAGCCTATGTTACTTGAGTAGGAAATACTTTATATTCTATAAATGAGCATCCTCAATGTCTAACTCTTATTTTTGAGATAAGTAGCAGCAGGTTATGGCACAAAAGACTAGGACACTTAAGCTTAGGAAACATACAGGCTCTCATCAAGGCTTAAAACTTTAAAGGTATTCCTCAGTAAGTCATTTGGAAGAGGTATGTTTTGCATGCTAACATGGTAAACAAACTAGAGCTACCTTTAAGCTAGTGAACTTTCATTGTAAAAATAAACTTGAATTACTACATATAGATGTTTGTGACCCTTTTTATGTGGCTAGTTTCAATGATAGTAAATATTTCTTTCTTAGTGTTAATGATTATACTAGGATGTCATGGCTAACATGTATTGAGAAAATTTTTGATGTATTTAAGCATGTTAAAGTATTTAAAAGTATGTTTGAAATTAAAACAGGGCTTAAAATCAAAGCTATTAGGACTGACAATGGAGATGAGTTCACCTGAAGTGAGTTTTATGAGCTATGCGTAGATTGAGGTATCAAAAGATAGTTCTCATTAGTTAGAACACCTAAGAAAAATGGTGTTGTAGAATAGAAAAATAGAACTATACTCGAGATGATTCGATCAATGATGAATGAGAAGAATGTATCAAAGTATCTATGGAATGAGGCAGCTAAAACAACTGTGTATATCATCAACAAATGTTTGGTAAGAGTTGATAATGGTGAGACTCCTTATCGAATGTGATATGATAAAATGGCTAATGTTCATATTTTAAAATTTTTGGTAGAAAGTGATATATTAAAAATCAAGATAATATTCACAAGGTTTGTAGCTATTGTGAAGATGGTATATTTATTGGATATTCTAGCCATTCAAAAGCTTATGGTTACTTAAACTTAAAAACAATAAAGATGATTGAAACACCTCATGCTAAGATTGATGAATTATTTGAAGATGATGATAATATGGCTGAGAAAGGTATGGGTGTAGATGAAGAAGAAAATAATGATGACATTTTGGCATTTGAAAAAATTGATAAGATTGATGAGGAAAAAGTAGTCTCAATGGATAATGCAAAAATAGAACAAGAGGCTACACCTAATGATGGTATGAGGATAAGAATATAGAGGTTCAAATGCATGGTAGAAATCCTTAGAACACCTCTTAGACAAAGGAAAAGGAGGAATAGAGTTGAAACAATGGATCATGGGTTATTAGTATGTTATCTTGCCTTTTTCATTCATTTAACAATTAGGGAAGCTCTTGGTAGTGAGGATTGGAATAACGCCATGAATGAAAAGATGAAGTATATTATAAAGAATAATACTTGGGAGCTTGTCCCTGGCACAAAGGAGCTAATATCATTAAAACAAAGTGGGTCTTTACAAACAAGCTAAATGAGCATGATGAAGTAACTCGAAATAAGGCAATATTAGTAGCAAAAGCCTTTGCTCAGATAGAGGGACTTGATTATCAAGATACATTTGCTCCAGTTACAAGATTGGAATTTATTAGAATGATTTTGGCATTTGCAACTTATCAAGAATTTATGCTCTATCAAATGGATGTAAAGTTAGCATTTCTAAATGAAGAAACAAAAGAGACAATGTCTATAGAACAATCAGAAGGATTTATTGATCCTGAAAAGCCAAATCATGTATATCAACTACACAAAGTTTTATATGGCTTAAAATAATGCCCTAGGATGTGGTATGCTAATCTTGATTCATATTTAGCTGAAAATGGATATTTGAAAGCTCCTCTAGACATTACCCTTTATATTAAAAAGAATAATATAGGATTTTTAGTTGCTTAGATTTATGTTTATGACATAATGTTTGGAGCAAAAAGCTTAAGTTTGGTTGAAGAATTTGTTGAAGCTATGAAATCAAAGTTTGAAATGTCTATGATAGGAGAGCTATTTAATTTTTTGGATCTACATATTCAAAAGTTTAGGGATGGAACCTTCATTTCACAAATAAAATATGTTCAATAGATGCTTTAAGTGTTTTGGCATGATATAAGCTAAAACTTGTGCAACCCTTCTTAGCATAAATGTACACCTCTGCAATGATAAAGATGGAAAGAACATTGATGCTATTCTATATAGATCTATCATGGGAAGCTTGCATTATGTCGTAGCCATTAGACCTAATATAGCTTTTGTAGTAGGCTTGATTTCTAGATATCAATCAAAACCAAAAGAATCACATTTGGTTACATCTAAGAGGATTTTATGATTTCTAAAAGGTAATGACCTTTTCGTATGTCAAAACATTAAGGAAAATGAAGAACATAGAATATTGTGGAATGTGATGTTTTTGCAAGGGATGAAGGAGAGCTCAAGGAATGACATCTATAAGAAATATCTAAGAGAAGACTATAAGGACTCAAGGAAGCATGGAAAAGTAAAGAAGACTATGAGCTAAAAGAAGATGCTATAGTGATCAAGAGGAAGCTTTGGAATCAAATTTCAAATGCAGAGAAGACATCTCCCAAAAACAAAGGACACATCCTATTAGGAGAAGACGTCTCCTAGTTGCACAAGACATCTTGGTCGAAATGAAGGATACCTAGAGAAGATGTCTTCCAAAAATAGGAGACATCTCCTTTCAAGCATAGATATCTCCATCTTTGAAGAGACGTCTTCCCAGATTTGAATTCATTTTTAGAGAGATATCCCAATCTTTAAGAAGATAGCCATTACATGAATTCTGAGGTTATTTTAGAAACTTTGAGACTATAAGAAGACTTCATATTCTTGGGTATTGTGTATGAATTATTTCTATCAAGTAATCATTGTATATTGTACTAGTGTACTTCATTTATAAAATAATTTTCTTGATCAGTTGTGTTGTACTATACTTTAAAGTGCAAGGATCTGTAAAGTGAGTTACATTTATTCCTTGTAATTTTGTTTCTCTCTTGTTGCCTTGATGTGCTTCTTGCAGGAAGGCATCAATATTGAGCTTGTTGGGATCCTGTGGGATTGAGTTTTGATGTAGTGTCAAAACACTTTGAAGTGAAGCTCAATTTTTAAAGGTTGTGGGATCCTTTAAATCACTTTATAAGATTATTGGGATCCTATGGGGTTGAGTGGTTTCACATTGACGAAACACTCCAAAGTAGAGCTTGGAGCTTGTACAAGGTGTGTTGCCATTCAAACCACATTTCAAAGAAATAAAGTTTGGAGGTGTGCAAGTGAACTACCCTCTGAGTATGGACTACCAAAGTTGGAAAACCATGTTAAATTTGGTTGTGGTTTTTGTGGCTATTTATTTTTGATTTTGGGAATTTATTCGTCCCACACCCCCCCCCCCCCCCCCCCCCTTTCCAAGTTCTACAATCCTCAAGTGGTATCAAAGCATGGTACTCTTGCACTCTACATCAAGTTTCAAGAGTGAACAATGGAAGGAACATATTACACAAAGCCACTAATGTTCGATGGATTTGACTTCACCTATTGGAAGGCTAGAATGCAAGGACTCTTCAAGACCATGGAGTTTGAAGTGTAGGAGTCCATCCTTAACGGCTACACACCATCCATCTACAATGCAACAAAGACAATCAAGCCTCAAAGCAAATGGACAAAATAAGAAAATGATAAGTTCATGTTTGATTCAAAAGAAAAGAATTTTTTATATTGTTCTTTGAAAAAATATAAATTTAATAGAGTAGATGGTTGTAAAATGACCAAATTCGGGTAATTTTAGAGGTTGCTTATGAGGGAATTTTAATAGTTAAGCAATCTAAACTCTTAGTTTTACAAAGTGAGTACAATAAGCTCAAAATGAGAGAAGGTGAAAAAATAAAAGATTATTTTTATAGAGTAAATGATCTTGCCGTGGCTATTAGAGATATTGGTAAAGATTTTCCTGAAAGTGATGTCATAATAAAGATGATTAGAACTCTCTAACCAGAGTTTAGACCAAAAGTTACTACCATGAAAGAAACTAGAGACTTCTCAGTTTTAAAATTTGAAGAGATTCAAAGTGCTCTTATTACTTATGAAATGAACCTCATAAGAGAAGGGGCTATCCAAGAAAAACCCATAGCCCTAAAATCATCCTTCAAAGAAAAGGAACTTGCTAGGCTAGATGAGGGCAATGAAGAAGAAATAACTTTTCTCTTAAGAAAGTTGCAAAGGATTATGGAAAAAAGAAACAAGGGCTTTAATCAGTAGAAAGCCAATTAATTCAAAGGTAAGAAAACAGGTAAAAATTTTTCAAGTTCCAATTTTGATTCTTCTTTTGTAGAATGTTGGATTTGTGATGGAAGAGGCCATGTGGGCCTTTGAATGTTCTAGTAATGGTAGGTTGCAAAGGAGGGACAAAAATGATTTGGAGCCAAAAAAGATCAATTTCTACACAAGTTGAGATGATGGAGAACACAATGAAGAGGAAGTGGAGAATGATGCAAAGGGCTCACACCTCATTTGTATGGCCCTTATAGATGATGATGACAACACCTTATATGATGAATTTCAGATTGAAGAAGAAAGGTATGAATTTATGTGCAATGAACTTTTATCACTTCAAAGTATTTGCACTAAGTTAAGTAAATAGGTAAAAATTAAGGATAAGGATATTTCTTCCTTAAATTCAAAGATTTTAAACCTCATAAAAGAAATATTAGACCTCATGGTTGAGAATAAAGAGCTAACCAAGTCTTGTGACTAGATGAAGGAAGAGCTTACAGATGTGAAACTTGTGAATGAAAGGCTAATTAAAGGGAAAGAGTTCCTTTGGATGATCTTAGGACAAGGAAGGAGTCCACATGATAAGAGTGGTTTGGGATGTTGTACACAAGATGAATCTTCCACACTAACCCCATCTCAATCTAAGGCTACCCTAAAGAATGAAGAATCAGCAAACACTACATCTCAACTAAGAGTAGCTCCTACATATGATCACTTTGACTACTATAGGAAAGTGAGATGTTATTATTTTCATAAATTTGGGCATAAGCAATGGGGGTGCAATTTGAAGTTTTATCACATGAATATATGGTCTTACAATAAGACTCCTTGGTCTTAATAAAATGCACCGAGAAAGGAAACTATGCAAGACCATAAGAGAAATTTGACAACTCAAAAGGATAGGGTTGTTAAGAAGGAATGGAGGATCAAAAGGAAAGTATAGGAAAATGAGGAGACTGTGTCTAATAAATTTGTGAGAGGTAGCCAAGCCTTGGAAATTGAAGAAGCCTCAATTAGAAGAAAAACCTCAAAAGAGAAATCTCATTCTCTTACACTCTAGGCACCTTCATTCTACTTGACAAGAGAGGTAAGTATTTGATGTGAATAGTTTAAGACTATAATCCTTGGTATAAATCCCTAAGCCCTATCCTGTTAAGCTATTTTAGAGGAGACATCTTCTCCTAGAAAGAGATGTCTTCCTATATTTTCCTCCAATGCGAGCAAGATGTCTTCATTTCAAATGAGACGTCTTGTTTCCATTTTTAGCTACAGACAAAATGTCTTTCTTTCCAAAGACAAATCTTTTCTTTTATTAAAAATCCTTTTTGAGTGCCACTATATCATTTCAAATCCTTATTTTTTCCTTCATTAAAGCACAAGATAACATGAGGGAGAAGGTCAAATCCCCAATGAGAATACTAGGGCTTCATTCTCTATAGCTATCAACACTTCCTCTATCTCCATGGTGTACAAGAAGATTGGAATGTCCATGACACCACCCAAGAAGAAGTCTAGGGGAGGTTCTTCCATCAACCTTAGCTCCTATGCATCCCAGTTTAGGTCTGCAATTGCCTAGCATCATTTCAAGTAAATCAAATTGTAAAAATTATTACTGAGCATACATGGTATTTTCCTATACATTGGTAGTAGGCACTAATGATTTATTTCCAAGTTTTGAACTACATTGCATTCATATCTATGGATTTCATAGTTTCTGAAATTCTCATCAGATAATTCTTTTGCAATATTATGATTATTGATGTTGCTGTTGGAGCTTTCACTACTATGATAAGAAGATTAATGATGGGTGTGTCTCTCCAAGTAGTAAATGCGCTACTTGGAATTTCTAGTACTGATGTTTTTAGGATTGCCATTTCTTCTATGATTAATATCTTTTCAAATGACATAATTCCTATTACACATGATGAGTTTTGTACCACCCTATTTGGAGAGTTAGTGTCTTTTGATAAAGGGTTTATTAGAATAGGATATCTATAGATTCTTCCAACTTGTTCCTCATTATTTTATATAACATTATTGTAAAAGTAGGAAGCTATAATTATCTATTACCGCCCCAAGCTTTTGTCCTTTACTGTCTACTTACAGGATAGCCTTTTGACTTGGGACATACTCTCTATTGTAACATGTTGAAAATTTTCACCAAAGAGAGGATATTGGGGCATCCTCACCTCATCAATCTCTTGATTCACTAGAGGAGTGTGTCCATTCTAGAGATGTCTTTTCTCAAAGGCAAGAAGAGCCTTGGAGAGTATGCGATGAAGAGGAGCTCCTCACATGCATATGAGGTAGGACCTAGTACTAGGCCATCTCCATCACAAAGGACGAGAGTAGCATCATCATCTAGGACCTCTCCTTAGTGGATAAGGTCCAAATCTACTAGTGAGTAGATGAGATCTTCCTTGAAGAAGCTTCTGCGGTTGTTTGCTCATATCTTTGCGATGATCAGCAAAAACCTTTGTTACTTGCGTAAGAGAATGAATGTTGTGGGAATACCTCTTCCACTAGATGAGTAGCAGTTCAAGGATATCACTGCTCCTATTTCTGATAGTGAGGAGGACATTCCTACCCCAACGAGACACTCTACAATAGCTGGGACTTCCTGGACTTATAACTCAAGAAATGAGTCTAATTCTAAGCTTGATGCACTACCAATGCATGTCTAGGGGAAGCATCCTACTCTTATGTAGCTTGGTACTATCATTCATTAGGATGACATTCAATGGTCTTTTGAGTAGTAGACCATGGGTAGCACCTTTGGGATCTCATCCCAATGGAGGCTAGCTGATTTGATCACTTATTAGAGGAAGGGGGCGTTCTCATCTTTATAGTAGGCTCCATCATACCTAGATCCACTAGCCTCTTCCTATTTTTGAGTAAAGCTTTAACTAAAGAGAGCTCTAGTTTAGTCGCCATTAGATGATGAGGTTCACCATGCCTCCAATACCAACACTAGTACCAGCAACAATGATGATTAGGAGGATACCTATTTGCCTTCTTGTATTATAGTTGCTTCAAAGGAGGATTTAGATGATGCTATGGAACTTAGTGAGTAGGTTCCTTGGGTGCTTTCTCTCCTTTTTGATGATATCCAAAAAGGGAAAGATAGTTTTGTTGCTTGGATGTTGGTATGATGCTCTTATGAGAGTTTTGTGATTATATGTATTATTGAACCTTTGTGAATGCAGATAGTTTACAATGATAATTTATGCTCCCTATATTGTTTGTTGTTACTTTTATGGAAATATGTTTTGCCTTTGCATAATATAGATTCACTTTTAGATTTCATGCATTTGATACCCTACACCGGGAGCTTTAGAATCTTTTTCATAGTCCTTGGCTACCATTGGAATTTATACGTCTTAATATTTAATGGTTATTGGTATTGTTCATTGGTTTATCAACTCACCCATTTTCTTAAGTCTTGGAAATCACCAAAAAGGAGGAGATTATTAACCTTTTGGTATGTTAAAACCTTAAGGAAAATAGTAAACATAGAATGTTGTGGAATGTGATGTTTTTGTAGGGGATGAAGGAGAGCTCAAGTAATGACATCTATAAGAAATATCTAAGAGAAGATTAGAAGGACTCAAGGGAGCATGGACGAGTAAAGAAGACTACAAGCTAAAAGAAGATGCTTTAGTGATCAAGAGAAAGCTTCAGAATAAATGTTCAAATGTAGAAAAGATGTCTTTGAAAAACAAGAGACGTCTCCTATCAGGAGAAGATGTCTCCCAATTGTAGAAGATGTCTTAGCCAAAATGGAGGATACCCAAAGAAGACATCTCCTAAAAATAGCAGATGTCTCCTTTCAAGAGAAGACGTCTTCATCTCAGAAGAGACATCTATATTAGTCATTAGATAGCCATTGCACGAATTTTAGGGTGATTTTGGAAACTCCAAGGCTATAAGAAGACTTACTATTCTTGGGTATTGTGCAAGTGTTAAGCATGAACTATCTTTATCAAGTAATCATTGTATATTATACTTGTGTACTTCATTTGTAAAATCATTTACTTGATTGATTATGTTGTATTATACTTTGAAGTGTAATGATCTATAAAGTGCATTACATTTATTCCTTATAATTGTTTTTCTCTCTTGTTGCCCCACTAGGGTTAATGTGCTTCCTACAGAAAGGCATTGATATTGATCTTGTCAGTATCTTATAGGATTGAATGTTTGTATAGTGTCAAAACACTTCGGAGTGGAGCTCAATTTGTAAATGTTGTGGGATCCTTTAAACCACTTTCTAAGCTTATTGGAACCCTACTAGGTTGAGTGGTTTCACAGTGATGAAACTCTCCAGAGCGAAGCTTAGAGCTTGTATAGGATGTGGTGTCCTTCAAATCACATTTCAAAGAAACAAAGTTCGAAGGTGTGCAAGTGAACTACCCTCTAAGTGTGGATTACCCAAGTTGGGGAGCCACATTAAATTTCATTGTAGTTTTTGTGGCTATTTATTTTTTATTTGGGGAACTTATTCATCCCCCTCTTTTAAGTTCTACGATCCTCAAAAGGCACAACTAGTCATGAGCTATGATATCCAAATAGCAAAGGTTTTGAATTGCAAGCATTTACAAATGTATATTGGGTGGGAAATAAAGATGATCAAAATCCACGAATGGAAACAATCATTTTCTTGGTAATATCCTAGTATCGTGGCTGAGTAAAAAGCATAACTCTATAGTGTTATCCTTAGCTAAAGCTGAATATGTTGCAGCCTCACATTTCTACACACAAATTCTTTAGATGAGGGAAGTATTAAAGCTTTTTGGTATGTCATTCTCTAATCTAATAATTATTCATTATGAAAATAATCTACTATTTTTATCTCTAAAAATCCTATTTTTCATGGTAAAAATAAACATATTGAGATTAAATATCATTTTCTCATAGATCAAGTATAGTTGCAAACAGTAAAATTATCATATATCTCATCCAAAGTAAAGAGAGAAGATATTTTTACAAAGTGTTAAATAAAGAAAGATTTCGATATCTGAGAGCATTGCTGGGCATAACTACTTTACCCAAGCATACATAAGCTTCTAAAACCCATAGCACTAGCTTAGGAATTTATTATAAGCTAACGAGATTTATTGTAGGGGGAGTAGGTAAGCTTATATTACAGGGAAGCAGGATACTTTCAAGTTGCAATAGAAGAACTAGATGTTGAAGATGTTAAAGGCCTTTGTCTCTCTTGCTCTAGACATTCTTGCTATTTTTGCATCATAATCCTTTCCACCTTCTTACTAAATTTTTCTTGGACATTCCACTCTTTTCTATTTCTTTCATACTTTGTTATAGCTTAAATGTTTATCAATGCTTGACCCTCTCAGCCTCTACTCTTCTCAGCACTTTCCCAACCTCTCTAAAATCCTCTTGATTCATCCAAAATCCCTTATGAATATCCATAGCTATGATGCTTTCTAAGTTGCTACTTGGATCTTTGATCTATTCTATGCCTTTATTTAGTTTATTATATTTTGTTTTTCTCTCATTATTTCATCTCTATCCTAAGCTTGGTAGTTTAGTAGTCAATAGCTCACTGAGCTCGATAATTCATTGAGCATGACAGTTCATTGATCAACAAGATCAACGTGTCTTTTAATTAAACTCTTATATATATCTCTTGTTTGTTTTTATCACACATGTTTATTTTTGTATTTTGAGCTTAATTTTTTTAATAATAGGGGGAGCTTCATTTCATCTTTTTTGGAAAAAAGGGGAAGAGTTGATGTATGAGCTTGATTGCATATGAATTATTTTGTTAACTTTTTTTGTCTAGAAAAGTGAAGAAGATTTCTCTATTTTTATGATATGCACTATATATAGTGTAGGTTTTATTATTAACTTTTTGACTAAAGGTGATCTATGTAGCTAGATGTAACTATGTTAAAATTGATTGGTATGAGCTATGTTATGATGATTATTTACTCGTCTTTAATTGACTATGTGATTTTTTTGTTTATCTTGATGCTTGTTATTTAGAGTGTGCTAAGTTCTTCAATTAGAATCTATATGTTTTAACCAAGTTAATTTTCTTGATGATTATGAGCTTGATCTTTAGGATTTTCCTATATGCTTGGTTGTGTATGATCCTTCTCTATTTTCTCTTATTCAAGCTTATCTTGTAAGCTCACCTAATCTCAACAAGGGGGAGATTGTTATGTGTTTTGAGCTTTGTTGTAGGTTTTTCTTTTTAGTGGAGCTTTTCTTTTCACATAGATTTGATCTCTTAACTTATATTTTTGTAGGGAAAGTGTTTTTATACTACATCAGCATGTAGAGTCGATTTGTAGAACCATTTTTTGGTTCTACTTAGATCATCCAAATTGATTCTACTAGCTTAGCATCATAATAGTTTTAATCCAGCTCTACTCTTCTTTTTATCTCTACAAATATAACTTGAATTATTTTTAGCTTTACAAAGATAGCTTGAATTGTTTTTAGCTTTACAAAGATAGATTGAATTGTTTTTAGCTTTACAAAGATAGATCAAATTTATTTCATCAAATTTGTTTTAGTGAGGACAAGCTTAAATAAGAGCATGTGTGTAAAGTATTTTTAATCCAACTTAGCACATAAAGCCAAATAGTATAACCATTTTTGGTTCTACAAAAGGATCAAGAAATAGCTCTACCACGTAAGCGTTTCACAAATAGGATTTAGTGGGGCCATGCTTAAACAATCTTAAGAGCACATGCTCAATTTTTTTTTTTACACATTAGCTTGTAGAGCCATTTTTTTGCTGTATAATAACTTGCTCAAACTTTTCTACCACATCAACCTCAAAAAAAGATGCTAAGTAGAATTAACTTATAGAGTCATTGTTTTTGCTCTACAAGGACTTTCTCAAATTGCTCTACCATGTTAGCTCGAAAAAAGGTGCTAAGTAGGATCAGCTAGTAGAGCCATTTTTCTACTCTACAAGGACTCACTCAAATTACTCTACCATGTTAGCTTGAAAAAAATGCTAAGTAGAATTATCTTGTAGAGCCATTTTTTTGCTCTACAAGGGCTTACTCAATTGGCTCTACCACGTTAGCTCTCGAATCATGCATGCAAAGAAGCTTATTTTGGAAAGTATAAAGTTAAAAGAATCAAGAGCTTCTAATCTCTTTTCAAAGTGCTCATTTCCATGTTTGTCCAAGTAAAAGGAAAGTTAGAGCCAAGTCTTAGAACTAGGTTTGTATTTATATGAGCTATACCAAAAAAGGGGGCCACATCAATAGAAATAAAAATGGGTATTATAAGCTTATACTGAAGAAGTAGTCATTCAAAAAAGCTAGAGTCTACACTATTATAAGCTATGCCTCATAGATGAAAAGGACGAGAGTTAGTTGAAGCTTAAAAAGCCATTATAAGCAGAGCTAGTGATTTTCGTAGGAAGGAGCCAATAGCGCCAAGATGAAATGATAGATTTATTGTCCTCTACTTTTAAGGATTACCTAAAGGTAATACCCAATAGTAATGGAAGCTTAGATGTAATAGATATGGCTTCTCCTTCTTTAGCTAATCTTCAATGGACTAGTAACAGTTATCACTTAATTCCTCATATGCTTCTTTAGTAGATTGACAATGGCTAGAAGAATAGCTCTAAAAAATTGATAGATGAAATAAAGGCCATAAATTGAAGTTGTTTGGCATAGCTTGAGGTATTTTGGTTTTTTGCCTTGTGCTTGAACTAGAATCTCTTCTTTTTTTCTTCTATCTTTGTTTCTTTTCTATAAAAGCTCTATTTTCTTTGTCTAGGGAAGCTTGGTAACTCTTGAGTCTTTGTGTTGAGACAAGGAAGAGTATTTACCTCTTCCTCTGATCTATGAAAGAAAATTTTTGGGGACTTTGAGCTTGGTGGTTGTGTTCAATCTAGGATTGTAAAAGAAGCCCTATAAATTTGTTTTGATTAATAGAATTATTCTACACCCTAGGATCTAGGCAAATTTTTATGGTGGATGTAGGTTGGAAACTCTAGCAGATGAACCTCCTTAAGAGCCCAGTGTTTGTTTACTATTTCTGCGTATGTGCTCTTTTTTCTATATTAAGTTAATTTTAGGTTTTCCATTGGTCTTTCTTCTAGTCTTTGCTTAATTTGATTTTTTTACAAGGCCCTGATTCACCCCCCTCCCCTTTCTTAGTGCCTTTAGTTGCATCTAGGATATAACACAAATAACTTGAAAACCTATCTGAACCAATGTTAATCAACATAGAACAAAAACATAGTAGGTAGTTAAGGATAATAGAAATAACAAATCCAATGTTATTACAAAGAGATTGTGAGTTCCAATCACATCTAGAACCAAAAGCATTGATAAATACAGTAAGTAAACTCACAAAAGCCTTAAAAGCCATGAGACAGACGTAAAAGTTTTGATAAAAACTTATAAAGATTAGAAACCAAAACTTCATTACATGTTGGCATCCTTGTTTAATTCCAAAAATAAATTCAATGTTCAATGTGCTTGTGTGGCAGTTAGCTAATAATATTATTTCGTTCTATGAAATGAAACGAGTATGAAAATGTAAATTGAAATTAAAATTTTTACTTATATCTACTAAGATCCTTTGGATCTATTAGACTAGTTTTAAAATTTTTTTATAGTTTTAAAATTTTATAACTTAGTGTTACTTGCTAGAAGTTGTGACCTAGGGTTACCAAGCCAATACTCTTATGATTAATAGAAAAATTAACGTTTCAATGTGTCTAGAGAAAAGAAAATACTCAACAACATTTTTGTAAAATAAAATACAAGTAAGCTAAATCTTTAAAAATATATAGCAACATTTATATGAAATAAACTTGCATAAAACCTAATGAATCTTGAAGATATGCATGGAGTGTGGCAATCAAAGTAAAAAAGTAAAGTATATTTTCTTAATCAAGTTTTGGAATGTAAAGAAAATTAGAATAAACATACTCAACTGAATAAATAGAAATAATCTTTAAAAGAAATAAAGGAAATAAAAATGACCTTAAAAGATAATAAATATGTAGGAACATTTTTTGTGAAATGAAATACGAGTAAGCCAAAGCTTTAAAAATATGCAACAATGTTTATATGAAATTAACTTTTAGAAAACCTTACGAATCTTGAAAAGTTGATCAAGTGTGGTAATCAAAGTTGAAGATTTAATACTTTTTTCTTACACAAGCTATAGGAATAGAAAGAAAATCAACACAAACAAACTTAGAGAAAAATAAATAGAAACAATCTTTGAAAGAAATAAAGCAAACAAAAATGACCTTAAAAGTAAAATAAGTAACCTTATTGTCAAATGAATTTGATGAGCAAAAATATTTAACCAATAATTTTCATGTTTGTAGTCCTATAAACTTGAAAAATCCTCCACCAAAAATATTTTTCAAAATAGAGATTGAAATGTTCTTTTACTTATAAAAGATGAAATAAAAAGATAGATGTTCTATAACCTTTAGGTTCAAAACTATGGAACATATATAGAATCATAGTGACACTCTTTCCATTATAGTTGTTGGTGAAGTTCTTTCCATTGTAATCATTGTCATCTTAAATCAGCCATCATAGTTGCGCTCAGCTAGACAATCATTTAAAATCAATGAAATTTTGTTATTGTGTCACCTAGTTTTATCTTGAAGAAGCTACCTTCTTCAATTAGTAACTTAGCTTTGTTGAAGATTTGGTATTCTAGCAAGCTTAACATGCTAGTTTATGTCTATATGTAGTTACATCATGTTCTTTAGTATACGTATCATGCCATATAACATCGTCTATAGTTTTTGTAATATGTATTAAGTTAGTTATGTTTAATCAATTATAGAATCATCACCTAGAGCCATAATGCTCATCACACTAAGCAAGGTCTCGAGACAGTTGCTAAATGAATGAAAGCCTAACCTTTTTGAATGGCTGCTTCCATGCTTAAACCTAGATCTTTGACTTGAGAAATAAGTATCTTATCATTCCTCTAAATAACATCCCAATGTTTAATCAAGTATATTAAATAATAATAACTAATTGTTGTTTCTATTCATTATTTAGACATGACTGTTCCATTATAACTATATAAGTGATGATCCTAGTCTAATAATAATATCGAGAACAACACAACACAATATACAATTTGAATTATAGCACTGTATTCATATCATAATAGAGATGATTATCTTATTCTTCTCTATTACATGTTAGTTTATGTTCTTATGTTCGACATGTATAACACCATGGACTTACTTTATGTTTATGATGCATGTTTATTTTAATCATAGTAGTAACCAAATTGTTTCTATTATATCTTAGACCTAATGATAAGCATCACAAAAAACTTTAACATGGTATCACAATAGGTTTTTTTATGAATTTTACATTACGATTGTGAAGTACTCATGATGTGGTGGTAGTTAGGTGCATTAAAATATGATGATAAGGATAAAAAATAATCATAGAATTTTATTTTTCATATTTCAAGTTTATGAAAGAAGGGTTAGTGTCAGGTTGGAAGCTTGCTATAAACCTTGCCAAATCTCATTGATGAGTTATTTTTTATATTTTATAGATAAGGTATTCCCTAGATGTGATGTGCAATAGTCACATGACTTGGTTACTAAGGAGAATGAGTAATGACTTACTAGGGCATCCTTTAGAAATGACATCTAACAATATCACTTGGAACAAATATCTTGCTCTTTATAGAGGTAAATCCTAAAAAATAACTTATGTAACTAACCTTATTTAATTGGGACAAGGCTAGGATGATGATGATGATATTTTAATTTTATCACGAAAACTACTAAGAGAGAGCACAATGAAATAACAATCTTCACTACTCAAATGCTTTTATTCTCACTTAGATTTTTCCTTTGTCTTATTGCACAAGTATTATCTCTTGAATATACAATGTAAATCTCAAAGTTTTATTAAAACATGAAAAGAACATGATGTTTCATGATTTTATTATTTTAATAGTTAAATTAGTTTTCTTCCTAAGCTCTAAATTGATTTTAGAATCACAAAACCATGTGCAATGATGTGCAATTAAAATGCATAATGATTTTTATATTTAAATTTCAAAATTCAAACCCTAGTTTTTCTTTATTTATAGTACAATTATTTGTCAAAATGGCTCATGGTGCCAAAGGTCAAGAACAAGCATAGAAATCTTCAAAGAGGGTCATCAACCTCATTGGAACATACTCATATTTAATTACTATCACCATTTCTACCGCTAGTATCACAACCACGTAGCCACCATGGTAGTCCTTATGGTGAAGCTTTAAGATCAAATGCCAATACTAAGAAAATCATATTGCACTCTGTAATGGTTACACATCACAAGGCAATGTCAAATGATATAAGAGATTTTGATGTATTTCTATCAAAAGAAAAATATATTAGATACTTAACACCAAGGGTTAGTGTTCAATATTATTATTATGATCTAAGATTGGCCAAAAGGTTGTTGAAAGCTAGCCACAGTTCTAAATTGAAGAAGTTAAGGGTAGCACTATTTATTAAGTTTGCAGTGCTTAGCAATGATGTAATGGTCGATAGCATTGTCAAGACCTACAACAATAGTTAGTTTATCTATTGATTTGGGAAGACCTTGTGGTTTTTTATAGTATAGAAGAGGTTCCTACAATTCTATTTTCAAATGGTCAAAACAAATTATGCCTTAAGAAAAGGTAATTTTCTCTAAGAACCAGTTGCTAGAATGTTTTGTTAGTAAGGCTAAGTGGAAAAAAGCTTGTATTTCCTCATCACTAGAATTCTAAGCTTACAATTAAAGATGCCATACTTTTATTTTGTAGACATTATTACCTATTTTTTTGTAGTAAAATATAGTAAGAATGAAATTTCTTGGTCTTTACTGAGTCTACTCTATGTTGTAGTGAAAGAAGGAAGCCATGTGGATTGGTTAGTAATTTTGAAGATGGAGATGAAGAAGCAGGCACTATTGTACTACATGGTGTCTTCTTGCCACTCCTCCTATGGCTACATTTTTTCTACTTTTGTAAAATCATGTAATAATTCTAGGCTTATGGATGTCACTGTGTTGGTGAAAAGAAAAAATAAGAAGTTTGGTTAATGATTATTCTTGGAAGCTTTCTCTAAACTAGATGAAGCCATCATGGAGATTCTTGAAATAAAGTAGCCTTCTAATGTGTAGTTCAAGAGGTGGAATAAATTTGAGACTAACCACATGATGTCATCCATGGTGTGTGTAGTGGTGCAACATCATAGCTTCAAAAATAATGCTGTACATTTTGAGTTAATCATTAATTTCTTCAAGGAATTAGTAGAAAAGAGTCCTATGAAAGAAAAAATATTCAATGAAGAGGCTTGAAAAGATATTGGAAAGTTGAATGTAGATGACTTTCCAGTTATGATCAAAGATATGGTAAATAATGATCTCACTCGGTTCTCAAAGATAAATGTCATCATAGTAAGTAATGGTTTGTTATATGATTTAATGTATATGAATTACACTATAGTGGAATATTACCTTAGAGCTGAAGCCTACAATGTAATGTTAAGGAAAAACAAAATGGTATTTAATGCTACTTTGGTATAGATGAGACATTGAATAAAGACATAATAGTTGCCAATGAAATAAAAGAGAAATATGCCAAAGGATTTACAAAATATAAGGGAGAGGTTGAAGATGCACTAAAGTTAGTAAAAATGAAATCACAAGAATTAGCTACACTAAAAAAAATAAGAGACATTGTGGGCTCAAGTACAAAAACAAAGCTCATAATAAGATTGGAGGAGTTGACAATATGAAATATCAAGTTTGAGGATGATAAGCTAATAATGCATAAAAAAATTTGGATCCCAAAGAGGAAATTGATAATCTTCAAGATCATGTGAAGGATCTTACTTTCCAAAAGAATGACTTAATAGAGACCTTCAATGTAGAGAGGAAGAAGTTGCAAGCCATGGTTAGTGATTTACAGAATAGATTATCACTAATATTTTCATAGCTCATTATGTAGAGTTATTAAGATCTGCTTCAAGCAAGGATTATGAATTTCAATATGGTTTCACTATGATTCTACCATCACTCTTGATTATATTTAATAATTTTTAACTAGAATTTTATTAAATCTAAAATAAAAGAGCCACCTCAAGATGTTCCATTACCAACTCCAAGTGCTTCTATGACTCTAGAACAATCCACAATGAAGGATTCAACTACAAAAACATAAGAATCATCAACTAATATTTTTGATAATATGATAAGTGCAAATATAGACTCTTTTATTGACTAATGATTGCTATTATTTATTTTTTATTTTAATGCAATTGTAACCTCTGTCATTTAATAGTGAGGTTAGTTAATTTTAATTTTCCATAACAACATATGTTTATTTTTCGATAGTTTATAAATTAATTATGTTGCAATATATTTTGAAGAAAATATTTATCCCTAAAATATATATTCATTCTTTCTTATGTTTTAGGAATTATTTAATAATGACCAAAATGAGTTACAACATTTATTTGGAAAAGAAATACTACTCTCTATCACATTTTATTAATCCTTACATGTTTTACTAATTAGCAATTTTATTGGTAATTCTCATGCCTCATAATGCTCATTTTTAAAATGCAATTTTATCTTGGAAATTCATTTAAGAGCATTTCTCTAAACCATTGGTTGTATTTGTAGATCTCTAAATTTTGTAGTTTTGTTGAAATTAGTTATGACGTAGTGATCTTTTATACTTCATTTATTTAAAGTCATGAATTTGGTTATAAGTAGTAAGGAAACATTATTATTAATTCCATGTTAATATTGAGGAGTGGTGTTGAAGATTTGATGTATTCTAGTAAATTTAGCATGCTAGTCTATGTCTATATGTAATTACATTGTGATATTTGGTACACATTGTCATGATGTACAACATTGTCTATGGTATTTTGTAATATGTATTAAGTTAGTTATATTTAATCAAACATATTAACTAATAATAACTAATCCTTATATCTATTCATTCTTTGGATGTGACTATTTATTATAATTATATAAGTGATGATTCCATAATAATATGAAGAACAACACAACATAATGTGCAATATGAAGTACAACAAAATATTCCTTTTATAAAAAGGATAGTTGGTTATCTTGTTCTTCTTTGTTACTTTTTAGTTTATGTTCTTATGTTTGACATGTATAACACCCTCAAATTTCTTTATGTTCATGGTGCATATCTATCTTAATTACATCAGTCATTAAATTGTTTCTATTATATCCTAGACATGGTGATAAAACATTAACAAGCTTAATATAAAATTTGTATAAGGAAATGAATGCTTTTATACTACTTTATTTTGAGCCTTCAATATAACTAAGCTAGCTACCTTCAAACTATTAATGCGTATCAAGCCTATTGAGTGCATTGAGCCTTATGTCTCATAGTAGAAAGTCAATAAGTGTTAATGTACAATGCAAGTATAATGATAATAAATTACTATTGTAATCAAATTATATGACATGTTGAGTTTATAAATAGTATATATGCTACCTCACATTTATTTTTTCTTATATATCCATACATTTTATAAATAATTTAACCCATTATATACCATGTAGTTTCCCTCATATGAGCAAAATACCTATATATTTTCAACTTTACTAGGCTCAATGTGCATGTATAGTTTGAAGGTAGTTGGATTACATTGAAGGATCAAGATAAAATAGTGTAAAAGCATTGATTTTCTTATATAAGTGATGTAAAATTCTATATTACATTAAATTACTAATTAAAGAAGTTAGCTCCTTCAAGGTGAGACATAATTTGATAAATCTACGATTAATTGCAAAGATTTGTGATATATCATAATGTAACATGGAAGCTAATTTAAAATTGGACCAGAAATTTAATATAATAAACAGTGTTATATTTGTTTTTCATTTTTTAAGTTTAGTATATTGTTTATTACTATATGCCAAAGGAAAATTAAAATTTCTATATTTGATTTTCCACTCTAACTAATCTCATAGATGAAAAAATTTAGAAAATGCAACTACCAACATAGGTGGATATAACAGCTCTATTTTGTTAATATTGATGATTTTAATTTGATTCTTATGCCAATTTATTCAAATGTTTCCGATCCAATTTATAAAAAGGACTACCGATTTGCCAATTCGATTTGATTTTTCAATCTATGAGGTAAAAGAGGATAGTACAATATCAAAATTCCATTAATTTTGAACTGCTGCCCAACTGACAACTACAATGGCTAATTTATGGTGGTAATGATTCCAAGGAATAAAACTTTACCAAAAGCTACAATGGAAAGAGCTATTGTTATTGCGTGTTTTGCACTTGGGCATGGTTTTTTGGCTCTCAGTAGAGTTTTTCATTTTGTGGGTTTGATCTCTTGAGTTTTGAAGGGAAAGCATTTTTTTGTTACGACATTTGCATCTAGATGAAGCTAAAATTTCTACCTAGATGGAAATTTTATATCTTGATGAGCTTCGCATGCATAAGCTCATTGACAAATGAAGAACTTTATCTAGATGTATTATTTGCATGTAGATAGGATCAATAATCACATGTCTAAAAGCTATTTTAAATGGTGGGGGGCAACATTTCAACCTCTAGTTGTTACATCTAGATGAAAGAAGAAACAACTATTCTTGTTCTTTTCATCTTCCACATTAGCTGTTGAAATAGTGAGGTTTATAAAATGTTTTAACTCAAATGTGCATACCATGTTAGCTTTTGGTTTCAGTGGAACTTTTCATCTAGATGGTAAAATCCCATCCAAATGGTTCATCTATAGCATCAACATTTAGAGCCAGTATGTAAAATCATTTTTTAGTTCTACTTAGCTCATTTAGGTTCTACTTGCTTAGCATGCATAGTTAGATAATGTTTAATCTAGCTTTGTTCTTTTAGCTTTATGTAGATGGCTATAAATATTTTAATATGTTAGCTTCGTGGGGACAAGATAAATAGGTTTTTAAAGCATGTGTGAAAAAGATTTTTAATCCAGCTCAGTATAATGAGTGCTTGGGCATTTTTCATCCAGCTCAGCACATAAAGCCAATTCATATAACCATTTTTGATGACAAGATTAGCTCTACTACATCAGCCCAAGAAGTGATGCACTAGGTAGAATCAGCTCATTAGGGATGAGAATTTACTCTACCACATTAGCTCATGATAAAGCATAAAGCTAAAGTTTCTACCTAGATGGAAATTTTATATCTTGATGAGCTTCACATGCATAAGCTCATTAACAAATGAAGCACTTTAGCTAGATGTATTATTTGCATGTAGATAGGATCAATAATCACATGTCTAAAAGCTATTTTAAATGGTGGGGTTAGCATTTCAACTTTTAGTTGTTACATATATATGAAAGAAGAAACAACTCTTCTTGTTCTTTTCATTTTCCACATCAGCTGTTGAAATAGTGAGGTTGATAAAATTTTTTAACTCAAATGTGCATACCATGTTAGCTTTTGGTTTCAATGGAACTTTTCATCTAGATGATAAAATCCCATCCAAATGGTTCATCTACAACATCAACATTTAGAGCTAGTATGTAAAATCATTTTTTAGTTCTACTTAGTTCATTTAGGTTCTACTTGCTCAGCATGCACAGTTAGATAATGTTTAATCTAGCTTTGTTCTTTTAGCTTATGTAGATGGCTATAAATGTTTTAATATGTTAGCTTTGTGGGAACAAGCTAAATAGTTTTTTAAAGCATGTGTGCAAAAGATTTTTAATCTAGCTCAGTATCACGAGTACTTGGGTATTTTTGATCCAGCTCAGCACATAGAGCCAATTCATATAAGCATTTTTGATAACAAGAGTAGCTCTACCACATCACCCAAGAAGTGAAGCACTAGGTAGAATTGGCTCGTTAGGGATGAGAATTTACTCTACCATGTCAGCTTGCAATAAAGCATAAAGTAGAACTAGTTTGTAAAGAACATAAAAGACATGTTCAAATAGCTCTTCCATGTCAGTGGTTTATTTAACTTGCAATTCTAGATGAAAAAGATCGATTGAAAAGGTTATCTTCTTTATAGAAAGCTTTAGAACCAATTCTTAGTTCAATGGACACGTTTCCTCATTAGCTTGTAGAATTAATTTTTGGAACTTTTGGTTCTACAAAGTTGTTCTAAATAGATTTTACATGTTAGCTCTGTTGTTGCACAAGAAAAATTATTAAAAGAAAAAGGAAAGCCATGAAATCAAAAGCTTCTGATCTTCTTCAAAGAGCTCATTGTCATGTTAGCCCATGGAAAAGAAAAACTAGAATTTGGTTTCAGTATTGGATTTTGAATCCACATGAGCTATAGTAAAAAAGATCATATTTGGAAAAATAAAATGGGCCAATGTAAACTTATATTGAAAGAGACTATCACATGAAGAAGCTAGAATCTATTCAAGTTAGACCCCATTAATGTGAACAGGTTTTGCTAGTTGAAGCTAAAGAAGTCATTATCTTATTTCCACAGGAAGGAGCTGTTAGTTCCAAAATGAAGTGATAGATTTCTTCCTAATCTGATAAGCTTTTAATTCTTACTTGAAGCTTATATTAGATGTAGTAATGGAAGCTTCAATGTAATGAATATGAAGTCTTCTTTAACTACTCTTCAATGGACTAATAATGGATATAGTACTTCTTTGCATGCTTCTTTAGTAGATTGATAATGATAGAATGAATGGCTATGAAAATAGCTAAAAGAGAGAAAGGCTATAAATTGAAGTTGGTCTCAGTTTGATTATTCTAGATTTGGCGTTGAGCTTGAACTAGATTTTCTTTTTCAGTGCTTCTTCTCTTCATCTCTCTCTGTTTTCTTTACTATGAAAGCTATGTTTTCTTTTCTTAAGAAGCTAAAAAACTCTTAAATCTCTATGTTTAGGATGAGGTAGAGTATTTCCTCTTCCTCTATGCTCTGAGGGCTATTTTTTATGACTTTGAGCTTGTGTTTATGCTTAATCTAGGATAGCCTTGTAAATTTTTTGTTGGTTAATAAAATTACTTTGACCCCTAGGATTTGGGGAGACTTTTGTGGTGGAGTAGGTTGGTAAGTTTAGTAGTTGAACCACCTTAAAAGCTTGGTGTTTGGTTACTATTTTTGCATAGGTGCTCTATTTTGTTACTTTGGAGCTCTTTTGTGATCATCTTGTCAATGTCTAAGTAACTTGAATCTTTATATACGATATTGATTCACACCCCATCCTCCTTAGTGCCTTTAGTTGTGTATAGGAAACAATAATTGGTGTCAAAGCTTAGTCAACACCTCTTGACTTAATAGTCTATGTTGAACTCTTCTTGTCCTAGACATGGGACAAAATTAAGGATTCTCCTCTAACAAAGCTTCATGGTTCAATGGCTTGAATTATCCTCTAAGGAAATTTAAGATGAAGACTAATCTTCTAGTTCATGATGATAATGTATGGATTGTAGTTAGTAGAGGGACCGCTAATGTTGTATATGATGCTTGAGCTATGAACACTTTGGTCTATGGCTTGGATAAAGTAGTGTGTATGAAGACTATGCATCTTCATTTAGACTAAAAAATGTGGGAGCATCTAAGGATTATTAAACTTAGAAAGGGGGGATGAATAAGTTCCCAAAATTTAAAAATTCATTGAAACAAAGCACACACAAAAATTAACATGGTTCCCAAACTTTGGTAGTCCACACTTAGAGGGTAGTTCACTAGCATACCTCTAGACTTTGTTGCTCTCAAAATGTAGTTTGAAGGATACCACACCTTGTACAAGCTCTAAGCTCCACTCCTAAGTGATTCGACACAATGAATCCACTCAAACCCATAAGGTCCTGATAAGCTTAGAATGTGATTTCCAAGATCCCACAATCTTTACAAATTAAGCTCCACTTTGGAGTGTTGTGGCAGTACACCAATACTCAATCCCATAGGATCTCAATAAGCTTAAGCAAGATGCCTTCCTGCAAGAAGCACAACAAAAGAGAGCAACAATTACAGGGAATGAATTCAACTAAGTTTGTTGATCCTTATACTTTGAGGTACAACTCACTTTGTCCAATTACAAGAAATAAAAGATAGTATAATGAGGAACAATGATGATTACAATGATTACTTAATAATGACACTTGATAGTACACAATGGTTGTATATTTCACAATGGAATGAAGTCTTCTTATAGGTAATATGTTTTTGAAATCACTTTGGAATTCATGCAATGGCTATCTAATGGTCACTAGAGATGTCTCCTTCAAGGTTGAGATGTCTTTTTATATTAGACCTTCATTTTGGAAAGATTTCTTCTCCACAGGAAAAATGTCTTCATGGAGACATCTTCATGAAGACGTCTTTCTAGCAAGAAAGACATTTATTATTTTTCAAAGACATCTTCCTCTAAGCAACCTTCAATTTGGTCAAGACATGTGCTATTTCTTGGAGATGTCTTTACTGATTTTCCTTCACATTTGCCAAGATGTCTAATGTTTCTTAGAGATGTCTTTCTTTAGATTCCTTTGCACTTTGAAATCTTCATTCCTTGTCCTTTCTCTTGAAGTTTTGCATGCTTTCTTGAGATCTTTATGATGCTGCCTTTACTTGTGAGTCCTTGAGTCCTTTACTTTTGCTCCTATAAACACAACACCATGCAAACATATTTTGTTCTCCATTTTCCTTAAGGTTTTGACATACTAAAAGGTCAACAATCTCCCCCTTTTTGGTAATGTCCAAGACTTAAGAAAATGGGTTAGTATAATCATAATATAACTAATAAGCACTTCTTCCTCTTTTTGGGCATGAACAAAAAGGGAATGAAGGATGAGAATGGCTCCAAGGGGCATAGTTCTAAGGATATATCATTTTAGAACAAAAACATATAGAAGGTCATTGCAGATGAATCACTTCTCATGAAAGGATCTATAGTCAAAGTCTACTAGTTTAAGCATTTTCAAAAAATGATTCAACATTTAAACATTCCATAGGGCTAATAAAGTAAAATCATTTATATTAATAACAACCATTTATCTGTTCACCCCAAGATTCATAGTTGGTTTAGGAATTTCAATGAATATCCTATCTCATAACCAAGGAGCCGTTTGAGTAATCAATTAAATAGTAGCTCTAGATTGAAACTATGCAGATTATAATATATGAGAATGTTTAACTCAAGTCTTTTTAGGAAAGATGATTTTTCCAAAAGAATATACAACCATACATATATATAATTAGAAAGGTAATCACATGTGCACATACGTTCTCAAAACTAAATAATCTGATAGTGCCAAGGATAATTAACACAAGGTAGACTTTCTTAATACAAGATGGTAAAAACATGATACTATATAAAGCAACACATTCTAACATCCTAAATGTAAAAAAGAGCAATCACAACCAAACATTTACTTGTCAAAAAAATATCTATCTACATAGATCTACTTCAGGTTTTATCAAATGAAAATGGGAACAACAATGAGAGTACTTGAGATTCTTAAAGATGAGTATATATTTGCAATAAGGATTATAGTTACTTAAAGTGAATATAACCAAAAGAGCTCTTAAGGTAAGTTATAAAAATTTCATGAGCATTTGCCAATAAGGATATTCTTTTTTTAGAAAAAGATTGTAAAATATTACCAAAAGCAAAGCTCTCTTTTACTCATGTTTTTGATAGGGAGAGTTAAAATGAAGTTTTGCCACTATAACATCATAGGACTTTCCCTAAACTGGTGCCTCCTTAAATGATAATCGATGATTAGGTATAGGCTTTCTCTACAAAAATTCAGATTCTAAAGCTCTTTTCAGTTCAACTTAATTTGTTCTCATCAAAGTACCAACCCTACAAACCAATGTAAAAATCAAGTGTGAAGACTAGAATCTCCTATTAGTATTGATAGTTCCTTTGAATTTCTTATTTGGTGGCATCCTAGATGTCCTAACTTTCTTGTGGGCTATTTTTGAAAAAATCATTGCTGATGCTGGAGCCCTAGTGATCTCTATGGGATTGATTTGGGAGAATAAGATAAAAGAATTAGGATTTTGACTTTAACAGTGGTGGCGAATGAGGGTTTTAAATGAGAAAGAAGATGTCTTTCATACATATAAGATGTCTTTTCAGATTATAAAATCACCAGTAGACGTCTTTATTGCATTGCAAGAAAAATTAGATAGACATCTTATTTCATGACTAGACATCTTCACGTTGACATGTTTCATTTGAAGTAGGCATTTTTCTGAGAGAGGCTCAATAGGATGGGGTTTAGGAAAAGCTACCAAGGACTATAGTCTTAATAGATACCTACAAAAACAAAACTTACCTCTACTTACCTACTATTCCATCAAAAATTAAAGGTACTTGGAGAGCAAGAGAAGGATTTTCCTCTTTTAAGGATTCTCTTCTCAATCAAACTTCTTCAATGTCGAAGGCTTGGATTCCTATCATGAATTTGTCAGTGAGAGTTTCTTGGTTCCCTTGTACCTATCTTTTAATTCTTCATTCTTTTTTGATTCCATTGTTGTTTTGAGTTGATGTCCAATCTCTCTTATGATCCTACAACAAGTCCTTTCTTGGTGCACTTTGATAAGACCAAGGATTCCTATGATATGAGAAACTATTTACATGATAATACTGAAGATTGAAATCCCATTGTTTATGCACTAATTTATGACAATAATAGTATCTAGTCCTCTTATGGTAGTAAGAATGATTAGGATGATCAAACCTTTTAGGATCCTTTGGGTGGATAGAAGCTTCTTCTGATTTTGATATAGTAGGAGTGTCATTTGGAAGATCATTTGATTGTAGTGGGCTTTTTGATGATGTTTGGTCTTGTGTACAACATCCTAGTCCACTCTTATCATGTGAACTTCTTCCTTGTCCTAGAACCATCCAAAGGGATTCCTTTCCCTTTACCAGCCTTTCATTTACTAATTTAACATATGTAATTTCTTCTTTGGCTTGCTTATAAGACAAGGTTAACTTTTTGTTCTCAACCTTTAGGTCTACGAGTTCCTTAGTAAGGTCAAAAATAGTTAAATTCAACAAGGAGATTTCCTGATCCTTAGTTTTGACTTGTTTATTTAACTTATTGCAAAGATTTTGAAAAGGAAAAAGCTCATTGCATAATAAATCAAACCTCTCTTCATCATTAAGATCATCATCTCATGAATTGGCATCATCATTAGTGAGGATCATGTAAATGAGATGAGAATTTTTTGCATCATTCTCCACCTCTTCCTCACTTTACTCCCCATCATCTCAACTTGTGTAGAAGTTGGTCTTCTTTACCTCATCATTGGATCTATTCTTGTGCTACATCTTGCTATTGCTAGGACATTTAGAGGCCATACGGCCTCTTCCACCACAAATTCAACACTCTATAGAAGAGAAATCAATGTTAGGATTTAAATTTTTTTTACCTCTTTCTTTACCTTTGAATAGATTGGATCTTGGTTGATTTTACCCCTTGCTTTTTCTTGCCATCAATCGTTGTAGCTTCCTTGAGAGAAAAGCAATCTCATACTCACTACCCTCATCATGCTTAGTGAGCTCCTTCTTCTTGAAGGTAGTCTTTAGAGCAATGGGTTTTTCTTGAATAGCTCCTTTGCTTATCAGGTTCATTTCATAATTAATGAGAGCACTTTGAAGCTCTTAAAATTTTAGAGTTGAAAAATATTTGATTTCCTTCATGCTTGTGACCTTTGGTCTAAACTTTGGCTAAAGTGTTTTGATTATTTTAATGATGATATTACTCTTGGGAAAATATTTACTGGTACCTCTGATGGAGACAATAATATCATTTGCTATAGAGAAGTAATCTTTTATTCTCTCACCTTCTCTTATTTTAAGTTTATCATATTCACTTTGTAAAAAATTAACAATTTAGATTGTTTGACAATAGAGATTCCTTCATAAGTAGCTTCTAATGTTTGCCAAATTTCTTTGCTTATTTTACATTCTGCTACTCTATTAAACTTTGATTTATTCAAAGCACAAAATAAACAATGTTTGGCTTTTGAGTCAAACATAAAATTATCTTTCTTCTCTTGTGTTTATTTGTTGAGGTGCTTGATGGTTCTGATGGAGCTATCGAAAGGTGAAGTGTATCCTTCAAGGATGGACTCCCAAACTTCAAACTCCATAGATTCAAAGAATCCTTGCATCCTAGCTTTCCAATAGGTGAATTTGAATCTATTGAACATGGGTGGCTTTGTATAAGATGTTTAATCCATTTTTAATTCTTGAGTTGATGATAAGAAAGAGTACTAGGCTCTAATACCACTTGAGGATCATTGAACTTAGAAAGGAAGGTGGGGATGAATAAGTTTTCGAAATTTAAAAATTATTTGAAACAAAGCATACACCAAAGTTAACATGGTTTTCCAACTTGGGTAGGCCACACTCAAAGGATAGTTCTCTAATACACCTTTGGATTTTTTTGCTCTCAAAATATGGTTTGAAGGATACTACACCCTATATCGGAGTGATTCAATGCAACAAATCCACTCAATCTTGTAAGGTCTTGACAAGCCTAGAATGTAGTTTCTAAGATTCCACAAACTTTACAACTTAAGCTCCACTCCCAAGTATTGTGGGGCTACACCAACATTAAATCCCGTAGGATCCCAACAAGCTTAAGCAAGATTCCTTCCCACAAGAAGCACATCAACCTCGCATGGTAACAAAAGAGAATAACAACCACAAGAATGAATGCAACTAAGTTTGCTGATTCTTGTACTTTGAGCTATAGCTCACTTTGATCACTTACAACAAATAAAAGATAGTATAATGAAGAACAATGATGATTATAATGATTTCTTGATAATGATAGTTGATAGTACACAATGCATGTATATTTTTCAATGGAATGAAGTTTTATTATAGGTAATATGTTTTTGAAATCACTTCTAAATTCATGCAATGGCTATCTAATGATCACTGGAGACATCTTCTTCAAGGTTGAGATGTCTTTTTGCATCAGACCTTCATTCTGAAAAAACATCTTCTCTATAGGAAAGATGTCTTTTTGAAGACATCTTCATGAAGATGTCTATTATTTTTCAAAGATGTCTTTGTCTTAGCAACCTTTAATTTGGCCAAGATGTTTGGTTTTTCCTAGAGATGTCTTTATTAGTTTTCCTTTAGTTTAGCGAAGACATATGCTAGTCTTGGTGATGTCTTTTTTAAGATTCCTTTGCACTTTGAAATCTTCATTCCTTGTCCTTGCTCTTGAATTTTCACATGCTTCCTTGAGATCTTAATAATGTCAACTTTACTTGTGAGTCCTTGAGTTCTTTCCTCTTGCTTCTATATACACAACATCATGCAAACATCCTTTGTTTTCTATTTTCTTTAACGTTTTGGCATGCCAAAAGGTCAACAACATCTTCAAGTAATTTCTGAAGTAGATGCTAAAGTAAAGAAGTCTAAGCTATGGATATTTTTTAGTACAATTTAATGTGTTGAGGATAGAGGAGAATGAAAATATTAGTAGTTTCTTTAGTAAAGTAGATGAAATCATTAGAGATATGACCATGCTTGGTGAAGCAAAATTAGATTATATAATTTGCTAAAACATTTTATGTATCTTACCTAGCATATTTGACGAGTGGCAAGGTACCCCTATGCCCAACCATATGAATCACAAGAATTCATGCATGATCCAGTCAAATTCTATGGATGGGACTAGTTATGCATCTAAATCATTATGCTTTGATCATAGTTCACTATCTTCCCACTTGGACTAGTGGTAGCTTTCTCATGTATGGTTTAGTCCACAGTGAGGCATATGATTGATGTTGTCTATCCCTATGCTACTCCTAATGAAAATAAAGAGATAAATTAATTGAGCTAATTAACAATGGAAAGTAAGATCTAAGCTAGCCTATGTGCAATGAGTATCCATTCCCAATCATCCACACACACCTTGGACTTTACATAACTCTTGTTGTGCTTTCCAAGTGTACATCACTGGGCTTACCAAATGATACACTATTATTTTATCAAGTAATTACATTTAAATGCTTGCAATTAGTCGTACTCATTATGCTTAATGATAGAAATTGTAAATAGTAGTAAACAGAAAAATTAACTAAGGAAAACAGGAAATAATTAAGCAATTAAATCAATAATAAATCTAAGTGGATACTACAATGATGGAGGTAATCTTGATCTTTATTTTTAGTCATGTAATGTGTCCAAGTACATCACACTCAAATAAGGATGCTGTACAATCAGAAACATCACACTGGGAGTATGCACTAGGAATAATAGAACTTGAAATTATAAAGCTATAAAAAACTATCTAAAAACTAACAACAAAACTATGTCCCGACCATGCATCCAAGTGTTGTATTTATAGGCTAGCATGGAGGAGATGATATTGGATATCTAACATTATTTCTTGGGACCTAATATCCTGTATCTGATATTAGAACATCGCTATCAGATATCTGATATCAGAGATGACACAATCATGACTCATCATACCCTCATGATTGAATGAAAACTCATCCTTAAGTTAAAAAAAAATGAAAAAAAAGTTTTTACACGGACTCTTACATGTTGCAGTGGCATTTTACAAAAATTTTGACACAATATTACAAGACACAAAATCAGGAAAGCTCATGTAGTTCCTAGAGGTGGTGGCTCCTCCATTGGTTGCTTCCCTTTGTTGCTAGGCTTCTGAAATTTGTAGTGGTTGAGTAGTGCCTATAATTTTTTTTATTTTATCATTAGGTCATGTATTGTCTAGGTGGTTGAACTAATGTGTGCTAGCGCCAGTACATCCCAAGGGCATGAAAGTTGTGGAAACATTTTGTTGGCCTTCACATACCAAGCCACAAACTACCGTCATTCCTCTTCAAAGGCCCTATCCTTTTCTTTCAACTCATGATGGTCTGTTAATTGTCTAGCCAGGTCTGAAGAAACATCCTTTTGTCTATGGTAGCAAGCTTTAACCACCTCAAGTTCTGAGTTTGCTACATGGAGTTTCTGTAAAGCAGCTTCCCTGTCTGAAAACTCTTTCTTATATAATGCATAGGTAGTTGTTACTTGTTTTTCTAGCTCACTTTTAGGCTCACCTACTATTAACATGGCAAGGTTAGCATATCTAAGGTTAGCCAATGCGATGTATTCTTTCAAATCTTTGATCTACAGGTCTTTATTCTTCACTTTCACCTGATGGACCAATGTATAACTATCCAAAATGTGTGCTTTAGCCATATGTGTGCTTTATGGATCTAATGTGTGCTTTAGCCATATGGATTTATTTTTTTATCTACTTTTACATGCCTATCTAGTCCTAAAAGTGTTCTTTCAACTTCTCATGCTTTTTGGCCTTATTCTGTCACATGCTTATTTCGATTGTGGACTTTCGTTGAATGGCATGGACATTCTCCATTGAGATGATTCTATTTTACTTGGCTAATTTACTGATATCCTAGTTGACCCTTAGTAGTTGTTCTCTTAACTGATGGATACTTTCTTCCAAAACATTCTTTTGTTTTTTAATGGTGGTCAAGCTGGAGTTCTTTGTAGCATGATGTTTATTCTCCTCCTGAGTGGTAGTTAGTACCGTTTTGTAAACATGGGATTGTGCATTAGTAGCAAAGGCATTCCAACCTACCTTCTACTTTTCATGCTCTTCAACTTTGTTCTCTTTGATCAACTTGTGTAGCTACTATGTTTTGAATAGGTCTAGTTGGTTAGGTGCAACAAACATAGTTGGGTCTAGTCTTTCAGCTCTCAAGGCAACTAACTCTTATTGCAAATGTTGCACTTCTTTTGTGTGTTCTACCCTGACCTTAGCCATGACTAGCTTTCATTTAGTAGTGATGAGCTCTGATTTTGTTGTAGTGACATCACTAGTAATGTTGAACAAAGTGCTCATTACTTGTCTTGTTTGTAGCAATCAATCTAACACATTCTTATGATCTATAAGATTCATCAAAGTCTTGGTGAGCATTTGTACATCTTTGGGCCTGGTCAAATCAATTGTAGGTACAACAGGCACATTAAAAATTCTCTAATGTGATTTGTTATCACCTCTACTGCACCCATTTCATCTTGATGTTGCTTGACCACTATTGTGACACCTTCTCTTGTTTTCAACATCACTTGAAAGGATGTAGCATTATCAGATATTTGGTGCAACTACTTGGATTTTCCTCTTGACTATAGTGAAATCTATCCTCTTATCAGATTGGCCAATACAGTGGGCTACAAAGCATCTTTGATGACTCTGAAGAGCCTAGATTCTTATTTACTCCCCCAACTAAGTGTTTTAGCAACTTTCTAAAAATTTCTCATTTTCGGCCTATAGTCTTATGGTGGCAGTGGTGGAACTTGTGTTTCATGATGCTATTCAGGCTTCTTTTCTACTTCTTTTTTGGGTTCTAGTTCCTCACCAAGGTCTTTTCTTGGTGTTTCTAGTTTAAGAAATTCAATGAAGGAAGTTTTGTGAGCCTTCATGGGGGGGTCATTTGTGTATCTCAAAATTCCAAATCACTTGCATAGCTTCTAGATTAGGCAAGGGAATGGAATTTTGGGCTTTCCTACCTTCTTTTCTTCAAAACACCTTTGAATTTCCATGCAATACAACTAGGGAAGGTTGGCCATGTATTTGCCCATTAGTATGACGCTTCCCTTGGCTACATATGTTGAAATTCTATTGAGTGCTTTGGTGGGGAAGAGATGATATGTGCCTATCTTGAAATAGGTCCTCTCTTCTAGAGTCAATTCACTATATGATTTGTCATCCTTGCCATATGCCTACCTTAGCTACAGCTTCCTAGTATTAGGATTAGATCTTATGCATAGATTGGCTAACTTAGCTTCCTCATTTGACAGATTATGAGCTTCAGTGATTTCTTTGATAGAGAATGAAACATTAACTTCATAAATGTTGAGAGTGGTACCTTCTTCCTTGTTGCGCCAAAATTGGTATGTTTCGCCAAGGTACCATTTGCCACTATCTGAAAGAATAGGTCACAAGTGTGATGCCAGAAGTTACGTTTGAACTAATTTAAGAGTGAATGCCATGAACGGGCCGAAGATCATCTCCACGATGACTATGGACAACATGAATTTTTCTTAAATGGTCTCAAGACATTTTGGGGACAACGTGAGGCATTGTCCTTGCATGAGGGCTTGTTGTTCTATAGCCTCTCCTTAGACCAACTGCCCAGTAATAGGAGCCTCTTGATGAATGCTGAAGGATTGGGCTTCCTACTCCTCATGCTCCTCCTGTTGGCCTCTGTCACTCCTTCAGCATTTAGCTAGGCCCTGTAAAGATCCTACTTGAGCTCCTCTTTTTGGGGCCATCTGCAATCAATCAAGGATTGGATGTTACTAAGGTGTTGTTATTTATCGTTAATAGATTTATACCTTAGTCATGACCTTAGTTTCATTAAGTTCATTAATTTCTTTAGTTCATATGATTATAGAGTTAGCAAACATTTTCAAAAAAATGTCCAAAAAGTGTTTATCTTGTTTATGTTCCTTTGTGATTAGTTCCTTTTTGCTTATGTATAGCGTATTATGTAGGTTATTGTCCCTTGGGCAAAAAGATTAAGGTTATTGGCATTAACATGATTGATTTTTCATTATAATGTTTAAATTTTTCAACACTTTTACCCTTATAATATCTTCTAGATAATAGCAAAATTTAACAAATCAATACAAGTTTCCCACACAACCACCCTGCCATGACTAACTTGAACACTCTGGGTTCTAACGGTATGAGAATTAGAGCAGTATTAAGCAAGATATGGCAAGTGGAAGGTGGTTGCGTAGAGATTTGAGTCATTAAAGAAAATTTGAGAAACTCCCCTAGTTGCAAATGAAGAGATTGGACTTTTGGTCACTGTGGGGGTCATATATATAGTTTTGTTTAACTCGATATCAGGTATCTGATGTTGTGTTTGACCCAATATCGGGTAGTCGATATCAGGGTCCATGGATTTTCATTTAATGAAGGTATTGAGCATGGAAAATGAAGCTTTGTGATTGGCTAGAAGGTTTTAGGTTAGGTCCATAGTTCTAGGGTAAGTAGGAAAGTTAGTTTTAGGCACTAGAAGTGTTAGAAGATGGAGTCATTGATGTTAAAATCTTTGAAAGATACAAGAAAAGGGGTGTTAAACTGATGTTGTAAAATAGATCAATTACATGATTGATAAGGGAAAGCATGAAAGTTAACAAATAAGTGCTTGGAAGGTTTAAAATGATGTTGTTACGTCAAATAAGTACAAGTCACAAAAGTTACACAAGTGGGTTCTCCCCAAAATAGGCTCCAGCCTATGATGCCCTTGTATAACCACACCTAAAAATGTTCATAGGTACTAAAGGGGTTGAATGCAATGCATACTTGTGCAACAAAGCACACATGTAAAGACTACCAATTTGAGCTAATGAATCTATGTTACACAAACTCACAAGTTAGGATCACATGGACAACAAGATGACATGGATTGTAGAAAGGATTGCAGAAATTGGAACATGAGGTGTCTTACCAAGGGCATAATGAACCACTGTGTATTATTAATGGCTAGGTAATCATTAGCTCCTCTTTCCAAGATTCAAATCAAGTCCAAACCACATTTTAGTGACCTTGCAGCATTTCCTCACTTTATTTGACAACCATAAGACTACCATAGTTGCAAGGAGTAACATCACTTAGCATGTTGTCCAAGGAAGGAGCTTATTTATGGAACGTTATTTTTATTTATTTATTTATTTATTGATTTAAGAAGTTACCAACCTTCAGGCATGGGTACATGTCTTTGTAGAGGGACCCACAAAAATTTATTCAATTCCTTTTTATGTGACTCTTACTCCCATTTTCATTAGATCTATAAGGATATAATTACAATCAAAGCAACATGATAGAACATACAGAAGTGGCCAAAGAGAAGCCACAGATCCCCTTGATGTTACATCCTTCACATTCCCCCTTGGTTCTTCACTTTTCAATCTAGGCATAATGATTATGAATTTATTTTGAGTTTTGGTGATGAAAAAGAATATCATTATAACCACGGTAAGAACCTATTATTAATGGAATGGGTGGATGGATGACGTGGCTTAATATTCGAATAATTAGTCCCTTATGACTTGACAACATAGAGAAAACCTCATCTCAATGGGCTACATGATCATTTTATTCACAAGTAAGATTACTAACAAAGGAAATGAAAACAAAAGATAGAAAATGTTGAGAAGGATAGGAAGAATTGTATTAAGAAATAAGAAAATGATAAAAAATTGTAAAACAAAAAGATGAAAAACATCTATTAATTCTAAAGGTTAGAATGGGGTGTTTTCCCCCAACTAAACATTTAGCCATGGCAAGAATTACTAAGTATATAGGTAGGATCCATGCATGTATAAAACATTGGTAACCTTTCATATTCTCGCCACTGGTTGTCTCTTAGTGTAGTGGTGGCTATGTAGAAAAATTTTTGTTCACACACTTCGTTGTTAAATGTATGGTGGATCAAGGCATGAGTTGTATTAACATTAGGGGTGTCTAGCCCATGATTGTACCATTGATTATGATATGGTATGCATGGATTCATTTTTCTCTTCACATTGTTAGATTCATTACGTTGATTAGGTGTTGGAGCAACAATGGATGGTGGCCCTTGTATAGGTTTAGAGGATGATAATGGTGAAATGGAAGGCATTACACCAAACTAACATTTTGTTGGTTCAAAAAATGTGGTTGGTCCATGAGTGTTTTGCTTCCACTTGTGGCCTTTCCTAAAGAATGATCATTTTTGAGTTTGTAGTGGGAACCTACTGGTATTAGAATTGCTATGCACATTTGTCATTTGTTTGTTGATAGTGTGATGCCAAACTTGTCTATGTCATTGACAGTGGCATGTGATGAGGTGGAGTATGAGAATATTGAGGGTAGGATGGATGGTAAGAGGCATGAGATGGTGATCCCTTAGGAGATGTCATGGGTTGATGGTACTCGGGAGAGTGATAGTGGTGATTTGAAGTAGAGGATGTAGAACTAATTGGAGAAATAGGGTGTTGAAAATAATATTTGTGTAGTTTCGGTTGGTAGAAAGGATAAGGCTAGTTTGGTGGTGGCCTTCCCCATGACTATGGGTTTTGCCACTATGGTTGATGATAGTGTTGAGGCTAGTAATAAGCCCCCATTGGATAGTACGATTGGTTGTGGAACTATCTATAGTTGCCTTGTGGAAGAGGAAATCTCTTGGGCATGTGCTTCTATACAAACTTCAAATTTAAGGCACTTGCCTAATACTCATGTAGATGCAACAAGATTGGGTAATGGCCCTTTGGATGATCATATATGCAAATGTTGCATCCATTATCTTCATTTGTGGTTAAGTCTATAGCCTTACTATCTTCAGCCATTTTGCCTACTTGTTGAAAAGCATTCCTAGTTGCTTCTTGGTTCTACCTTTGTTGTTTATTATGATCACTTGGTTTATTTTGCATGACTTTCTTCTCAACAGTTTCTACCAAAGTTGTAAATTTTTTGTTTACTCATTTTGACATCCTATTAATTTTTTCTTTAAGTTCATCGATAGACAAGGTTCGTTGTGGAATCACCTTGTCGAGGGTTTCCTCTTTCTCCTTACCATAGATATGGACCTTCTTCTTTTGAAGAGTTGGGTCCCATCAATATTTATTAACATTCTTCCATTTGCATATTTCTTCTTCTTCTTTCACCACACACTCGATTAGTTCTCAGATCTAATGGGTTTGCAACTTGTATAATTGACCTAGGGCATACATCCTAAGGGTCTCCCTTGTTTCATTACGAAGCCCATCTATGATGTGGGAAAGTTGCCTTTCCTTAGAGAAACCATGGCTTGGGCATCTAGGAAATAATATCTATCTAAGGCCATGTCCAAGGGTTCATGTTGCCCTTCCTTCCATCCTTCGATCTATCTTCCCAGGTTGGACACCCTTGCATAGGTTTGATATTTTTTGTTGAAGAGTTTCAACATTATGGACCACCATTAGATTAACTTTGGTTTCAATGATCTATACCATACTTCAACTCTATTAATTCATGTCCTAGGAAAGAGCTTAAGCTTTTACTACCCACTTTCAATGTTCTAGAAAGCATAGGCATCATGGAAGGCTTGTAAATGATATGAATCTGAATGATAACCTCTTGCATATTTAGGAATATTATTCATATAAAGCCTAGGTAGGAAACTCTCTTTGCGATGCCTACGAGATATCTTAACTACCTCTATGATATGCATTAGGCTCTTAGTGGCCAACAAGGGTTCATCATCATTAGATAAGTTGTGAAGGAAATTTCTATTTTTATTTGTTTGATCATGACGATGTTGTCTATGTTCATGTTGATGTCTTTAACTTTTCCCGTGGGTTCAATTTCTATTTTTATTTCAACCATTTAGTGGAGATTTATCCCCATATCTACATTCATCTGTGTCAAAGAGAGATGTTGAAGGGTAATGAGTCACATTTCTTGGCTATGTTGATGAGGCCTCATCAGCACAGCCTTGTCAATTGGGCCTCGTCGATGAGGCCCTATTTATGCATTGTATCATGTGTCGATGAGGCCCTATCAATGTAGTATCTATGTTTTGGCTATAAATATGCACCTACTAGCTGCATTTATGGTAATGAGATTTTAGTAGTAGAAAAGCTCTTGCAATTCATTCATTTGAGAGTTAGAATATTTCTCCTAAGTGCCCATAGCAGGAGTCATTGAGTGTACAAATCTTTATTTGAGCATTGTTATACCTGAGCACAATAGTGTGTGTGGTAATAAAGATGAGATTTATGATAAACCTTGTAGCATTTTGGTTAGATTAAATATTTTATTTATGAATTTAATGTTTTCAATTATTTATTCAATGTTTTCCCATAATTAAGCTAATGAAGTAATTAAGCAAGATCAGTTAAATAGATTAAACACATAATTATGATTGCTTCGAGCATAACATGTATTCGCTTAGTAATCCTAGCAGCATTATCGCTTGGTACACATAGTAGCATAGCACTTGGTAACCTAGCAGTGGATATGTGGGTTCAGGACATGTGTAGAAAGTGGGATTGGATGCTTATGTTAGGACTACTTAGATACTAGTTACTTAGTTAAATTAAATTAGTTAATCCAATTAATTTTATCTCCCTTTAAATGCTAAAATCATAACATACAAAATGATAAAAATTAGATGTCTCAATTACACTTAACCATACCCGTGTATGTCATAAGTGTAATTGGGAAGACAACGAACAACCTTAAGGCAAGGTTCACTGCATAGAAGACTAGTGCACTGGAAATTGTAAAGTCCATGAAATTTATCTAGATCATGCGTGAACACTTAGTGATTTGTATAGTTAGGCATAGGGATACCTCACCCCTCATCAAAGGGGAAGAAGAAGATGAGGAACTACAAGTATTGCCATGGCTTCTATGGTATTTCCTAGGGTCCTTTGATTTATTGTTTCTTACTTTTAAGGTGGTCTTAGGCCTTGAGGCCTTCCCTTGTCTAGGACTTAGTTCATTCTTCCTAGGATTGTTTGTCTTAGGTGAAAGTGGTCCTTGAGTGTCATCAGGGTGGTCATGAACATATGAAATCCCTACATAAGGTTGGTCACTCCAACATTCTTCAACATATATCTTGTTAGTTCTCTAATGAATGCTTTTGTTATACAATGCATTATCGCCTCCCTGTGAAAGAGACATTCTTGTTGGTTTATAGTGTGTGTGATTTAATATTTTTTGAAAGATATATCGTTAATACATCTATAGCAATTGTGTATAATATAACTAATCTAGATAACTAGCACCATCCTCGACAATAGTGCCAATGATGAGCGGCAAGGTACCCCTACACCCAACCATACAAATCACAAGTGTTCGTGCATGATCCAATCAAATTTTGTGAATAGGACTAGTCGTGCATCTAAATCATTATTCTTTGATCACAGTTCACTATCTTCCCACTTGGACTAGTGGTAGCTTTGTTACATATGGTTTAGTCCAAAGTGAGGCATATGATTGATGTTGTCTAGTCCTATGCTACTCCTAATAACAATAAAGAGATAAAATAATTGAGCCAATTAATAGTGGAAAGTAAGATCAAATGTAGCCTACATGTAATGAGTATCCATTCCCAATAATTTTCACATGCCTTGGACTTAGTATAACTACCGTTGCGATTACCAAGTCTACATCATTGGGCTTACCAAATGATACATTGCTAGTTTATCAAGTAATTACATTTAAATGCTTGCAATTAGTTGTACTTATTTCACTTAATGATAGGAATTGTAAATAGTAGTAAAGGGAAACATTAACTAAGGAAAATAGTAAATAATTAAGCAATTAAATCAATAATAAATCTAAGTGGATACTGCAATGATGGAGGTAATCACAATCTTTATTATCGGTCATGTAATGTGTTCAAGTACATCACACTTGAATAAGGATGTTGTACAATCACAAACATCATATTGCAAGCATGCACTAGGAATAACAAAACATGAAATCACAAAGCTATAAAAAACTATCTAAAAACTAACAACAAAACTATGTCCCAATCATGTACCCCAAGTGTTGTATTTATAGGCTATCATGGAGGAGACGATATTGGATATCCGACATCATTTCTTGGGACTGGATATCGCATATTTGATATTGGAGCCTCAATATCGGATTGAGGTTGACACAATCATGACTCATCAATATTCAAAGCTAAGGTTTCTTGTATAAAAGTGGCAACAGATCTCTCTAGTTTGATAGTAGCTAAGCTCTATAGTAATCTTCCAACCTTCAAAATTAGAAAAGGAGGAACTAATTGTGTTAACAAAAAGGAGAAAATTTCCTTTAAAGTGAAAGCTAAAAAAATTGAACATAACGAGGAACCATTAACATCATATTTTGATTCTAATAAGGAGCTCGCTAGTCTTGCCAAAAAGCTTACAAGGCTCAAGAAGATGAAGGCTAGTAAGAAACTAAGTTTTTTTCCTATTATTATTATGGTGAAACATGTCATATGATTGCTTAGCATTCAAAGAAGAAGAAAGATGAAGAAAATAAAAAAAAATCAGATGACTAGGTTCAAGCCAAAGAGTACTCAGTACATGTTTGATAAAGTAAAAGCTTAGTTAGTTGAATTTTAGAATCCATTATAGAATTTAAAGATTATTGTAGAAATTGAGATTGTTGAGGAAAATTTCTTTGTCTATTTTTCTCATACTGATATAATAGCTAATGATACCGATATTATTACACAAGATTTAGTTTTATTTATAGCCATGCTTGAAGACCATGATTTAGATGATGATTTTAAAATTTTTTTATGTATACTAATCTAAATGTGCAAGGAACTTCTAGTACTATTAAAATTGTAGATTCAAGTGAAGATGAAGATGAACCAGACTCATTAGACATAGCTAAAATTGAATATGAAGATGCTAAGGACATTGACATAGATTGTGGTTAAATTTAATGAAAAATTAAATAAATTTTTAAAATAGAAAGAGAGTAATAAGTTAAGAGCTATAAGATGAAACTTGAATTAGCTAAACAAGAGAACTTAAAATTGAAAGAGGCATTGTTATTGAAGAAGGAAATGAAAGGTAAGGCTATTCAAGTCACACATGATTTATTTAATAGGTTTACATGTAGCTCGAAATAGCTTAAGGATATTATCAATAATGGATGGTCAAATGATATAAATAGGGGGCTTGGCTATGAGCTTGAATCTCCAAAAAGGTTTCCTTCAATAAAAATATCAACACAAAAGATAGATGTTCAAACACGGCCTTCATAGTTATGAATTTTCAACTTAAAAATCGATAAGGAAATTCTCCCTACTCCAAGAATTCCAATCAACAGGTATGGCCCAAGAATGACAGCTAATTTTTCCCAAGGATATTATTTTCATTGTGGAGTACTAAGTCATAAAGCAAGAAATTGTAAAATTAGTAATTTTTATTATTATAAAAATGTGCATTATTCCCATGCTACTAAGAATTTTTCAATAAATAACAAAATAGGAAAACAAGTCTAAAGACTAATTAATAGAAGAGCTCTCCTCATACAATTAGCCTTAAAGAGCTCTTATAGTCTAGAGATATGGTTTCTTGATGGTGGCTACTCTCAACATATGACTAGTGAAAGATGAAAATATATCATAGTAAAATGCTTTAGCAAAGGGAAAGTAAGCTTCAGTGACAAAGATAGAGCTATGTTAAGAGGTATTGGCTTAGTTAAAATTCATGATAATTTAAAGCTTAGGATAGTTTTCAAGAGAAGATTATAATATCTATTTCACAAGTGAGAAATGTATTTTAGAGAATAAAGACATGGATTTTAAAGCTTTTGTAACTCGAGCAAGAAATAAGTTATATTCAATAAATGAATAGCCTTAATGTCTAACTCTTATCTTTGAGATAAGTAGCAATAGGGTATGACACAAAAGACTAGAACACTTGAGCTCTAGAAACATACAAGCCCTCATCAAGGCCTACAACATTAAAGGAATTCCTCAGGTAAGTCATTTGGAAGAGATATGTTCTACATGCAAACATGATAAGCAAACTAGAGCTACCTTTAAGCCAGTGAACTTTCACTGTAAAACTGAACTTGAATTGCTACATATGGATGTCTGTGGCCCTTTTAATGTAGCTAGTTTTGATGGTAGTAAATATTTCTTTCTTTTTGTTGATGATTATACTAGCATATCATGGCTAACATGTATGGAGAAAAAATGACGTATTTAAGCATTTTAAGATATTTGGAAATATGGTTGAAATTGAAACAAGGCTTACCTTCAAAGCTATTAGGACTTAAAATGGAGGTGAGTTTACCTCAAATGAATTTTATGAGCTATGCAAAGATTTAGGTATGAAGGGATAGTTCTTGTTAGCTAGAACACCTAAGCAAAATGGTATCATAGAGAGTAAAAATATAACTATATTTAAAATGATTCAATCGATCATAAATGAGAAGAATGTACCAAAGTATCTATTGAATGAGGCTACCAGAACAACTATGTATATTATCAAAAAAAATTTGGTAAGAGTTGATAATGATAAGACTCCTTATTAAATGTGGTATGATAAACTAGATAATGTTCAATATTTCAAAATTTTTGGTAGTAAGTGTTATATTAAGAATCAAGATAAAGTCCACAAGCTTGACAATTGTTGTAAAGATGGTATATTTATTAAATACTCTAGTCATTCCAAAGCTTATTGTTGCTTAAACTTGAAAATATTAAAGATTTTTGAAAAAAAAAACTTGTTAAGATTGATGAATTATACGATGATGTTAACAATGTGGTTGAGAATTTAGATGAAGAAGAAAATGATGATTGGGTTTTAGCATCTAAAAAATTTAAAGAGACTGATGAAGAACAACTAGTCTTAATGGATGAAACAAAAACAAAACAAGAGGCTACACCTAATGATCGTCTGAGGAGAAGGATATAGAGGTTTAGATCCATGGTAGATATCCTTAGAACACCTCTTAGATAGAGAACAAGAAGAAATAGAGCTAAAATGACAGATCATGACTTATTAATATATTTTCTTACTTAAATCATACCTCTCATAGTTAGGGAAGCTCTTGGATGTAAGGATTGGAAGAATGCCATGAGTGACATGAAGAAGCTTAGAAAGAAAAATACTTGGAAGTTAGTCCCATGACCCAAGGGAGCTAATATCATTGAAACTAAGTGGGCCTTTGTGAACAAGCTAAATGAGCATGATGAAGTAACCTAAAACAAGACAAGATTAGTAGCAAAAGGCTTTGTAGAGATAGAAGGGCTTGATTATCAAGATACATTTACTCCATTTGCAAGATTGGAATATATTAGAATTCTATTAGATTTTCTAGCTTATCAAGGGTTTAAGCTCTATCAAATAGATGTGAAGTCAACATTCCTAAATGGAGAAATAAAAGAAGCAATGTAAATTGAACAACTAGAAGGATTCATTAACACTAAAATGCCAATCATGTGTATTTGTTGCACAAAGGTTTATATGGTTTAAAATAAAAGATTTATATGGTTTAAAATAAACCCCTAAAATGTGGTTGCTAAGCTTAATTCATATTTAGCTAAAAATGGATATTTGAGAGCCCCTATGGATAATACATTTTATATTAAAAGGGATAATATAGGATTTTTAGTTACTTAGATTTATGTTAATAATATATTATTTGGAGAAAAAAAGCTCAAGTTTGGGAAAAGAATTTGTTAGAGCAATGAAATCAAAGTTTGAAATGTCTATGATAGGAAAGTTAGATCATTTTTTCAGCTTACATATTTAACAACTCAGGGATGGAACCTTCATCTCACAAACAAAGTATGTTCACTAGATGCTCAAGCAATTTGGCATGATAGAAGCTAAAACTTGTGCAACCCCTCTCATCATAAATGTACACCTTTGCAAGGATGAAGATGGAAAGAACATTAATGCTACTCTATATACATCCATAGTGGAAAGCTTTCATTATGCTATAGCCAATAGACCTAATGTAGCCTTTATAGTAGGTTTTATTTCTAGATAGTAGTTAGAACCAAAAGAATCACACTTGGTTATAGCTAAAAGGATTTTACAATATGTAAAAGGTAAAACTAGTCATGGGCACTGGTATTCAAAGAGTAAAATTTTTAAATTGCAAGAATTTATAGATACATATTGAGTAAGAAATAAAGATGATAAAAAATCCACTAGTGGAAATTGTTATTTTCTTCGTAATAGATTAGTATCATGACTATGCAAAAAATAGAACTATGTAGCATTATTGATGAGTCATGAGGTACCACTATGCCCAACCATAAGAATCAGAAAGTGCTCACACACGATTCAGTCGAATTTTATGGACTTTATAGTTTCAAGTACACTAGTCTTCTAGGAGGTGAACCTTGCCCTGAGGTCATTCATTGTTTTCTTGATTACACTTGTGAAGCATAATTGTATGGTTAAGAGTAATTGATGCATATAATTTTTATCATTTTACGTTTTATGGTTTTGGGTACTTGAAAAGGGAGATAGAATAATTTAATAACTAATTTAATTTAACCAACTAACTAATCTTTAACTAACATAAGCATCTAATCCCATTTTTTGTGCACGTCTTGAACCCATGTATCCACTGTTGGATTACCAAGTGCTATGCTACTGGGTGTATCAAGCAATAACATTGCTGGGTTATTAAGCGAATACGTGTTATGCTCGACATAGTCATACTTATTTACTTAACCAATTTAGCTTAATTGATGTAAGTCTAATTTGGCTTAATTTAGTTTAATCAATTGAATATTTAATAAAAAATAATGAATGCATAAATACAACATTTAAGCTATCTAGAATGTTGCAAGGTTTATCAAGAAGCTTGTCTTTATTACTGTACACACTATCGTACTCAAATACAACAATGCTTGAATAAAGATTCATATACTCAATGATTCCTGCTGTGGGCACTCGAGAGAAATATTCTAACTTTCAAATGTAAAAACTATAAGAGCTTGGCTACTACTATGAATATGATGATCATAATCATGGCTAGGAGATTGTATTTATAGTTTTTTCCCTAGGGATGCGTCAATGGGGCCCCATCAATGTAGCAAATGCTGCGTTGACGCAGCCCTGTTGATGGAGAAACACCATGTAAATGGGACCTTGTCGACAAGGGCTTGTCAATGAGGCCACATCAACAAGGGCCCATCAGTGTGGCTTATTGATGTCTCATATTACCCCCATGACTGAATGAAAACTCATGCTTGAGTTCTTTTACAATATTAGCAAGGTATGAGATTATTTACTAACTCTTAACATAACAAAATAGACTGACTCAACAAAACTAAGTGCCTAAGTGTACAAATCCAAAAATTACAAAATATCATGGTGTTCGTGACACAAAATTGAACACCATTACATGACTCTACAAAGATTTTGACAACACATCCTCTGACAACATGAAGATGGTGGTAAAGATCAGATAGTCCTAGGTGGTGGTGGCTTCTAAGGCTCTAAAGGACCTTTGCCAGCTTTGGGCTTATGCAGTGGTTGAGGTAGCTGTGGCTATCTTGCTACAATTACAACCTTTGGTGGAAGGCAAAAGGCATCAAGAAATACCTTCATCTTCTCCTCCTTACTCCCAGGATCATTCATGGTCCACGTGGCTTCACCAATGTTAGTTGTAATGGGGACATCCCACAGATAGAGCATGATTGGAAACATCTCTTTCACATTATCAAATCAAGTAGTGAGCTACTTACATTCAATGTTGAATACTCTTACTACATTTTTAACTTCGAGTTTAGCATTAGCCACCGTAGGCTTGTCCTTGGTGTCCTTGTGGTGCTTGAACTCAACCTTGTATAGCAAGTACAAGTTGGCCACCTACTTCTTCGACTTAGACCACGGCCATCTAGTAGTCAACATGGCCAGATTTGTGTAATCAAGATTGACAAGTTTCATATACTCCATCATCTCCTTGATATACAACTCCTTTGCATAGATTTCCACTTTGTTGTAGGTATCTATCCCATCAATGATGGGTTGCCAAAATTTCCTTTCTTGTTGGAGTTGGCAGAGGGCATCATTTACCATTGCCTTTGCCAACTAGATATGTTTTTCATTTATTTCCTTTTGTAGATTGACCTGCTCTCTATAATGATCTTTAACTTTCTCAAATTTTAGGGATTTAGATTTCCAGGTGGCTACCTCAATTGTAGTCTTCTAGGGAAGAGCATGCACATCCTCCATGGAGAGATTCCTATTCTTTGCTACCAATCTCCTTAATTTTATGTTTGCTCTAGCTGGTTTCTCCTACTGTTGATGGATGAAATCTATTAATTATTACTTATGCACATCAACATTTCATAGGTGATGGTTCACTACGGTTAGTAGGACATGCTTCTAGTGAGTTTGATCCAAGGCCTTTTGAATCTTTTACTATGTTTCTTTTGCTAAAGATATGTAGAACACTACCATCTCCATTACATTTTCAACCCCTTTGAGCCTAGAATAAAGTTGTTGCATAGCTTCATCTCTTATGAGTGCTGGGTTGAGAAATGCAGGGTTGGCAATCTTGGCTCTTAGTTTGGCAACCTTTGCAGCCAAGTGTTCATTTTGCTCTTTGGCTATTTCAAGTTGCCCTTCCAATATGATGTTCTTACCCCTTACATCTAGCAACTCTGACTAGGTTATAGTGATGTTATGTGAAAGGTTAAAGACATCAAGAAGTGATTGCTTAGTTCCCACTAGTCGGTCCAAAATCTCTTCATGCTGTGCTACACTTGTTTTGCCACTTATAGTTCTTGTGAACATCTACACATCTTTGAGTGTAGTGATGTATGGTGTAGATGTTGCAAGTGTGTTGAACATTTTGGCAATCCTATCAACAAACACTTCTACTGCTGTCTCCTACCCTTGGTGCTGCATCACTAAAACAATTGTCCCTTCACTCTCCTCCAAGCACATTGAGAAGGTTGTAGCATTCCAAGAAATTTTTGGGAGTGGCTGTTGTTCTGTGAGAGATATTATGACCTCTCTGGCATTTGGATTTGACCTCATGGGTAGTTGTGTTCTTTGAGCTAAGAAAATGGATCCACCCTTACCCATCAAACTAATTGTTTGGGCCACCTTATTAAGTTGATACATGGCTGGTCTATATATGGATGGGTCCCCACCACTCATGCCTACTCCTTGCTCTTGTTCACTCAAGAGCCATTCTCCATATTCATGTAGCCATTGGATGGTTGAAGTGATGTCTAGCACTGTTGTTTGAGTGGTAGGTGGTGGTGGTGATCGTTGCTACTCTTCTTGAATTGTAGTTGTAGGCATTGTATCCTTCATCATTTCTACCTAGTTGGTAGTTGAAACTTGCTTGATGTTGTCATTGGTGTAATGGGTGATCCCTCCCCTTGGAAATTTTTTTTATGAGACATGGGAAGGGGAGTGCCTTCCTTCTATGTTTGTTTTCTTTAAAGCACTTATCCATCTCTAGATAGATTAGCTACGAAAGGTTGACTAGGTATCTCCCACTCAAAGCAACACATGCTCAAGTAGAGAAGGTAGTGATTTTGTTTGGCCTCACCATGGGATTAAGGTGGAAGGTTGCAATATTATAATGAATCCTCTCTACTAGTGTGAGCATGCCAAAATACTTGTAGTCGACACCATAACACCATTGCATCCATTCTTTCTTGATGCTCAGATCTACTTGCATCAGGATCTTAGTAAGGTTTGTCCCTATATCGAGTAACCCAAGCACTGTAGTAATAGCCTATGCTAAATTGGACACTAAGATGTCCTTGATCTTTATTGTTTCTCTAGGCTACCTATTGTTCCAAAATAAAAATGTTTCTTCCATGTACCACTCCCTACTGGAAGTGATGATTGGCCACATGGAAGAAGCCTTCAGCTGATCTTGCACTTCTCTTAGTGCATGCTCTAGGAAAGGGTCAAAGTTTAACTCTTAGAGTACCAATTTGTAGACCTTCCTCAATTTGATTTTATATAGGTAGGACTCTATTAGGGTCACCTTAAGGTTTGTTGGTTGTACAGGTGCATCATCTCGATGGGAGTGTTCTATTGCTCTTGCTACTAGTTCTAGAATATGTCTAGTAGATTCGACTTTTGTCTCCTCCCTAAGAAGACCTATGGCATGGGTTGTGAGGAGTTTTTCTTATTGGGGCTATTCTTGGCCTCTTCCTATTCTAGGCTATTTTTCCTTGATTGGAATGGTCTTGCTCCTGTATGTGCTTTCCTTTTGGTGCCATCTGTGGTCACAACACATCCATGGAATAGTAGATGTAATGTGTAACTTTAAAGTTTTTGAATACCTTTTCTCATTAGTTAGTTACACTTGGCTAAGGTTGGACCATGGTAGATTCATTATTTTATTAATTATTTATTATAATTATTACCAGAGCTTGTTAGGAAGGTTTAACTCTTGTAATTTAGTATTTAATAATTGAGTTTTTAGTTAAACCTTTGTGGGAGTTAGAAAAATATTACAAAACATTTTTTTGCAAAAATGGTACATTTGTTGCCCCCACAATGAAGAGCTTACCTCTAGTAACTACAAGGTCAATGAATACAGTGATTTGGATAAATGGTTTGTGAGTTATGGGCTTTGGAAGGTTCTGGGCTTTGAAAAATTGAAAAACTCTTATGGTGTTTGTGAGAAAATGTAAAACTTTCTAAGTGGGGTCACACCTATTTATACTATTTTTCTGCCATGTTGATGGGGCTTTGTATGCAAGGCCCATTGGCCAAAATTTTTAAAATTGAATATCTTCAAAATAATAAATAATTCTTCAATAAAATTAAAGTCTATGGAATCCTAGAAAAGCCAAGAATATGAATAAAAGCATCGAAGAGGGTCTTTTAAAGCTCAAAAATTGAAAAGTTTGATAGAGAACATATTTAATGAATAAAATGTGCAAAGGAGCACATGGTTTGATGTGGCAGATGGATGTACAAAAGATTTAGGTTACAAGAATGCCTAGGGATAAGGTGCTTAATGAACCTGACTAAGGGATATGCAAGTTGGTCCTCCCCATAGTAGGCACATGCCCTTCTTGCCCTTGCATAACCTCAACCTAAGGAGTCCATAGGTGATTAATGGTCAATGGAAGTTAAGGATCAAATGTTGGAAGATGCTACCTAAGAATTCAAATACATCAAACCAAGATATGAAATCAAGAACATGGATACCAGCAATGAGGTGAGTTATGGACAACATAAATGGATGATGGAGAAGGTGGAATGGAATTCCAAACTAAGGTTGTAAGAAGCCCCTTGTGGAGTCTATGTTTAAAAATTACTGAAGAAGATCCATCCTTAGTCTAGACCAAAACCAACCTCATTCAATGACTTCACATTGCTACTCTAGGACTGATCCATCCCTTAAGACACCATAGTGCTTCCACAAACAACCACCATTCCATAAAGAGAAGGAAAGAGAAGTAGGAAGTAAGAGAGGGCCTTAGTTAGAGAGGACCTTCAGGCATGGATACATGTCTTTCTAGTCCCATAACTAATGCTTGTAGCCTATTTATTTATCTAAGGGGTGTGCTTTGAATTCCCATCATGTTGGTTTTTTTTTGTTTTGTTTTCTTTTTGGATTGGAACCACACCATGCAAAGACTTTATTTGACTTCCTATTTAGTTGTTGGAATGAAACAATAAGAAGCCTGTGAAAAACACTCAAGCACTAAAGCAAGCAAAAGAGTACAAAGAGTGTTGAGTTCCCTTGAAGTCACACCCTGTTCAAATCTTTGAATCCTTCCTAATTTCAAAAACTACCAAGGTCACAAATTTATTAAAAGTTGATTTAATGAAAGGGACCTCAAATTTCCAAAATAAGGAAAACCATAGAGTTTGTGGATGGGAGGATGTCATGGTCTCATTACTTGTTCCATGAAGAAGAAACCATAACTAAGTCATTGGTACAAAAATTTAAAAATAGAAACTAGATGGTAGCAAACCAAACATTAAGTACAAACCACCATTAGTAGTAGTTATAGCACCATTGTCTCCTATTGGCAATAAAGCATTTTTATTAGCAAAAATTTGAAAACCACACTTAAACAAAGCAAAATTAAAAAAAAAAACAAAGTATAGAAGAGAGTGTGAAATATTCAATAAAGATTCAAACATACTAATAATGATGTAAAACAAAAAAATGGTGTAAAATGGAAAAAAATTTAGAAATCAATAAGTTGTAAAATAAATAAATTGCAAAATCAAAAACATGGAAAACAAAAAGAATAGAAAAACTAAGAAACCAAATGGATGATTAGCATGGATGGCCATCTCCCCCATGACTAAGTTGGAAGGAGGAGATTTGAAAAATTAAAGGTGGTTGTCCATGCGTTGAGGTAGTTGTTACATTGGCTTGTCTTAGTTCTAGGAAAAGCTTCACTTGTTGGATGTTGACCAAGTACTTTTTATTTGGACTTTCAAGTTTGTATATGATCATGGACCTAGAAGGAAAGGTTTTAGCAATTATATAGGGTCATTTCCACAATGTTTGAAAATTTTTTTCTAAGGTACATGTGTGGGATTCTAGTAAAGAACCTTATCTTCTTATTGGAATTTCACTTTCCATATTCTTTGGTCATGTCATTTCTTGTTGAATGCCTTGTTCACTTTATTCAAAGATAGGACCACTAATTTATTTTCATCTAGCATGTTGAGGTTGATCAATCTTTCTTTTTGTGCTAGACTTAGGTCAACATTCATATCATAGTTTGTTGAGAGTGTACAGTGGGAGTTTTTTGTACACTAGCTCGTAGGGAGATTAGCCAATAGGAAGTTTCTATGTTGAGTGGTAGGTCCATGGGGCATCATTCAGTTTCATGCTCTAGTCTCTCCTATATTTGCTTATGGTCCTTGTTAGGATCTTTGTGATCTCTTGGTTAGTTACTTATGCTTGACCATTGACTTCAGAATGATAGGGTGTTATTAATTTATGTTCAACCCCCAAGTGTTGCATTAACTTTCTAAAAGTGACACCTATTAATGAGTTCCATTATTAGAAATTAGTGCACGTGGCACCCAAAACCTATTTACATAATTTTGTTTTATAAATCTAGTATTAGTGAATGATGGATAATCAATAACAACTATTGCTTCTGCCCATTTGGTGTAGTAGTTGACTGGTACAATGATATACATCTTTTCGTTGGACATGGGTGTGATGGGACCCATGAAGTCAATGCCCTATATGCCAAAGGGCTCCAGTGGTTGAATCCACTATTGAGGACCCTCCATTTTTGCAATCATCCCATCATCTTGTTGACAATGTTCACAATATTAGAAAAATTGGTGGGAATCCCTAAAGCTTGTAGGCCAATAGTATCCTACCATCAATAATTTTCTGATTGTGTGTCTCCCTTCATAGTGGCCTCTGCAAGGCCCTTCATGAGCATCTTGGAGAACATGTAGTTAGCCTTTACTAGGGACATACCAATGAATTAGGCCATTAGCGCACACCTTGTAGAGGTGTTTGTTGATTTCCTTGAAGTATTTGGCCTGATGAAGAAATTGTTTCTTCTTTCTAAAGTCAAGATTTTGTGGCATCTCCTGAGTGAGAAGGTAAGTGAGAATGCCATTATACCATGTTGTTTCTATGGACACTTGGTTATTTATTACTTTTGTAAATAGGAGTTCATTTAAGAATTGATTAGAAAGTAGGCTTTCCTCCTCTTTGTTATCCCATCTTAATAGAGAGAGATGGTTAGCAACCACATTCTCGATCCTTTTTCAATCTACCATTGTGAGATCAAATTCCTGGAAGATCATGAGTCACTATATGATACAAGGGCTCATCGTTGGCTTGTTCATTAGGAAGTGAATGGCACTATGGTCCATGTGTACAAATACCATATAACCAAGCACATAGTACCTGAACTTTTCAAGAGCACACACCACTATCAATCATTCTTTTTCAGTTGTGGTGTAATTCAACTATGCACCCACAATGCTTTAGCTAGTGTAATGGATGTAATATGGATGTTTTTTATTATCCAACTGTGTCAACACAACTTTCAAAGCATAGTTAGATGCATCTATCATTATGTGAAATGATCTAGACCAATTTGGTGCCCATAGAATTGGAGTTTTTACAAGTTTTTCCTTTGACTATTGGAATTCATGTTCACACTCCTTAGTCCAAATGAATAGAGGATCTTTCTTTGTCAACTCGACCAATGGATTTGAAATATTAGAAAAATTCTCTATGAATCACCAATAGTAACCAAGATGTCTAAGGAATGATCGAACATCTTTAACTATCTCTAGTTGAAGTGTTATTCTTTGGATAATTCTTATCTTCTCCGAGTCTACCTCAATCCCTTCTTGTGAAATTCGGTGCCCCAACACAATGCCATCTTGGACCATGAGATGACTCTTTTGCCAATTGAGCTATAGATTTATTTCCACACATCTTTTTAGTACTTGCTTAAGGTGGTTCAAGGCTTGCTCATACGTAGATCCATAGGTGGAGAAGTTATCCATGAAGACTTCCACAACACTATTAATCTATTGCTAGAAAATACTAAGGACTAGGTGTTAAAATGTTGTAGGGGCATTACATAGACCAAATGACATCTTACAATATGCAAAATTCCCCCAGGAACTTGTGAATGTTGTCTTGGCCTGATCTTCTAGCACAATTTGGATTTGGTTATAGCTACTATAACAATTAAAGAAGCTATAGTAGCAATGCCTAGATATGGTATCCAATACATGATCCAAAAATGACAATGGAAAATGATCTTTAAACATCATGATGTTTAATAGCTTGAAGTTGAGGCAGACCTGCCACTTGCCACCTTTTTTTGGTACTATGATGAGTGGGCTAACCTACTCACTATTTGTAATGGGATAGATGAACCTTACCTTGAGGAGTTGCTCTATTTCTTCGTTGATGACCTACTTCAATTTAGGGTTCAGCTACCTCTATGGTTGCCTTCTTGGCCAGGTTGGTGTAAATGTGATGTTGGCATATCCTTGGATTGATTTTATTTAGCTTGGGATATGACTAAGCAAAGGCTATTAACCATTAATTAATCACCTTTAACAACTTTTCTTTTTATTCAGGAGCAAGTTTGGCATTGATTATGAACATCTTACCATTGTTTAGGAATGCATACTCCATGCCAACTGGTAAATTTTCAACTTTAGGGGCTCCTACTTGAAGTTATTAGGGATTTCCAACTCTTCCCAATAGATATCATCATCTTCATTATTAGAGACTTGATGATGAACTTGCTCATGTTCATTCATGCTTTCAACATAAGCACATGTTAAACTCTTAGTTGGTTTTATGCATAATGTGCTACTATCAAAATCAGTTATTAGCCACTAGGTGTCTTCTTGTTTTGTAGCTATTGTGTACAAGCACTTTTGAATATCTATTTCTTGTACACATTGATTACATTCCTTAATGTACATACTTCGGATGAATCAAATCCTTTGCATACAATTGCATCCATTATCCTTGTACACGATGCATAGAATACACTTCTTCTCTAGCCTTTCAAATTTATTTTCCTTGGAGATTTCCAAGGATAGGTCCCTTATACCCATTTATGCATCAATTGTACTTAACCAAGACCTTCCCATAATGATGGGGAAGTCACTTTTACAATTCTCAACCTTGATTACCAAAAAATCAATAGATTAGGACCATCCAAAAACTATGGTTACAATGTCCTCTACTAACCCCAGAGGGATAGTAATTGATCGGTTTGCCAATTCCAAATGAACGTTGTTCTTCTTGAGAGGTGGTAAGTTCTAGGCTTTGTACATGTCATGAGAGATGAGATTGACACTAGAACCAGAATCAAGAAGAGCCTTGCATGACTCATGTCCAACAATCTGCAAGTAAATGATGGAACTTCCTAGATTAGATCTTTTTGTTGGAAGGTTGCCAACCTTGACTTAATTAAAAATAGCATGAGTTAACATCACAATGTGGATTCAAGATGGCATTTGGTTTGAAGGGTTCTCGAAGATATTTGATGCAGAGGATGAGGGTGTTGATGTAAGGCAGATAGTCGCATGTGGTTGTCAGGGTTGTGCATGACTATTGGATCAGAAAAAAGGTTATTTTCTGGATTGATTATCTGAACCACTCAGTTGGAAAGCTAATTGTGAATGTATAGCCCTTGTAGCATTTCATTGTTGTGGCTATGGAGGAATTTCTTCTTGCATGGACAGAACATGAGGTAATTAGGTTGAGGGTAGAGTGATATGTGCAAATGAATGTAGAGGACGATATGAATATGGGTTCTCTCCCCGAGTGGATGGTGATTATGTTTGGTGGTACTCTAGATGATAATAGTGATGCTGAAATGAGGCATGACTTGTAGAGCTTCTTGGAGAAAAAAGTTGTTAAACATAGTACCCATATGAATCTAGTTTCCTGTAAGAGTATTGTTACCTTGGTGATGACATTCCCACAATTGTGGGTGGTGCCACTAGTGGCATTGTTCATATGGTTGTGGTGGAGCTCCACTTGGTTAGTAAGCTTATTATTGCTAGTGGAACTACCTTGAATTGCCTTGAGGATAAGGCAATCATCTAGGTGCTAGCCTCCATGTAAGTCAAGGATTCAATGCATACATCCCAGACTCTTGTAAGTGTGACACCACAGGGCAACACCCCTTTGGATGTTTGTATTGATAGATCTCATAACCAAGATCATCATCAGAGTTAGTTTTCATAACTTCCTCTATGATAGTAGCTTTTCTCTTACCTCTCTAGTAAGCAGGTTCAACTTCTTTTTGTCTCCTATGTTCATGATCACTATTATGTTCTTTGGATGCATCAACAATCTTCATAGCAGTTTGGAACTTCTCATCCAAAGAGTCCCATAATTTATCAACCTTTGTTGAAATGTCAAAATAGATTTTTGAATAGGCAAGGTTTTCCACTTCACCATTGCATTGAGTGGTGACTCCTCCTCATCACAAAATTGGACCTCCCGTTTCCTGATGGAAGGATCTCTATTATACTCTTATGCACTTTCCCTTTTTTGTAACTCATCTTCTTCTTTTGCTACTTGCTCTATAAGCCTTTGGATCTGATGAGCTCTTGATTCAGACAATCTCCCTTGGGCATAAACCCCAAGAGTTCTTCTAGTCTCTACTCTAAGCCCATATATAATATGGTGGAGATATTCCCTTTGAGAATAATCATGACTAGGTCATTGATGTAAGAGTGAATAATATCTACCCATGGTGGCATCCAAGGGTTTATGTATTCCTTATTTCTAGCCTTGGATTTTCTGTCTTAGGTTAGACACTCTGAAGTACATCTAGTATTTATCATTCAATAATTCTAACATGGTATTCCATTGGTGAATGAATTTCGGTTCTAAGGACTGGTACCAACTTTCAACTTCTTTGATGAGTGTCCTAGGGAAAAGCTTAAGTTTTTGCCAATAATTCTCACTATTCTATAAGACATAGGCATCATGAAAATATTATAGATGTGTCTATGGATCCGAGTTGTATCCTCCCTCAAATCTTGGGATATCATTCATGTTTAAGTGCTTAATCCAACTATCTTTCACATGCTTGGTTGAAATTTTAACTACCTCTGCGATGTTAAGCATGCTTCAAGTCACCAACAAAGGTTCATCATCATCATTGTATTGATGAAACTAATGATGGTTCCTACCACCTCTATGTTCTTGATGGCCATGATGGTCATTATTATCTCATTGATCATCTTCATCTCGATTATTTTGACGATGGCTTTTATGAGAACTAGCAGATGAAGAGGAATGTTTAGAATCAAATGAAAAGGATGAAGAGGAAGGTGGATCACCACCACCACCATGGTGTGTGCCACCACATCTTCATTCATTACAACCAACATCCTTAGATCCCTTATCATTGTGATGCTTAGCTGAGTCCCTACCTTGACTATCACTTTTTTTTGAACCTAGTTTATGAATAGCGGATCATAGGTTTAGGGCCACACCTTTATTACCAACAATAAGGGGTGGAGAATCTTCATGTTGAGAACCTTCAAAGGGAGGATCCTCATTTTCATCTTGGTTTAGCAGGAATAAGGGATTAGTAAAATGTTTTCCCTTTACAAGCTCATGGTGCCTTGTCTGAGATTGATCTCACTTACATTGTGTTTCAGTGGGATGGTAATCCTGAGTGTCATGATTATTCACAATGTATTACTTGTGAAGATCTAAGATGCCTATCTTTTGAAGGGTTTGAAATAGCATCTCAAGCACAGATTGATTAAGGGACAATACAATGCTGCCCTCTATATCATGTCGACATAGCTATTCATCCTGATGTAGGATGAAGGTGAAGTCTAGTACATACTCATCTGCATGAGTATATACCACTTTGCACTCCTATGGGACCAACAATTTAACATCTCCATGCCTATGGGAAGAAGACATTTTGCAACAAATAAAATTATCAATGTGATTTTTTAATTGAATGTTGTTCAAGTGTGATGTTGACCTTAGGTCCATTCAACAATATTAATAATGTTCACTAATCCTAGGTAGTGCACATTTCAACAAACAATGTCCTCGACAACAATGCCAATGATGAGTTGCGAGATACCCCTATGCCCAACCATATGAATCACAAAGAGTTCATGTGCGATCTAGTTGAATTCCATGGACTTTATAGTTTTTGATACACTAGTCTTCTAGGAGGTGAACCTTGTCCTAATGTCATTTGTTATCTTCTCGATTACATTTGTGAAGCGTAATGGTATGGTTAAGAGTAATTGAGGTATATAATTTTTATAATTTTGTGTTTTATGGTTTTGGATATTTGAAAATAGAGATAGAATAATTTAGTAACTAATTTAATTTAACCAAATAATCTTTAACTAATCCTAACATAAGCATTCGATCCCACTTTCCATACATGTCATGAACCCACGTATCCACTGCTAGGTTACTAGGTGCTATGCTACTGGGCCTACCAAGTAATAACATTGCTAGGATTACCAAGCAAATACATGTTATGCTTGAAGTGGTCATACTTATGTACTTAACCTATTTAGCTTAATTGATTTAAGTCTAATTTGGCTTAATTTAGTTTAATCGATTGAATATTTAATAAAAAATAATGAATGCATAAATAAAACATTTAAGCTATATAGAATGCTGCAAGGTTTATCAAGAATCTCATCTTTAATGTCATACACACTATCATGCTCAGGTACAAAATTTTTTGAATAAAGATCTGTACACTCAATAACTCCTATTGTAGGCACTTAGGAGAAATATTCTAACTTTCAAATGTAAAAACTGTAAGAGTTTGGCTACTACTATGAATCTGATGATCATGAACATAGTTGGAAGCTTGTATTTATAGTTTTTTCCCTAAGGTTGCATTAATGGGACCTTGTCAATATAGCAAATGCTACATCGACGTGGCCCCATTGATGGGGCAACACCATGTAAATGAGGCCTCGTCGATGGGCCCCATTGATGAGGCCACATCAACGAGGATCCCTCAATGTGACTTATTAAACTCTCATCAATTATCATCAACTAAAGTCGAAGATGTTACAGCCTAACACTACTCCACACATATTCTTTGGATGAGGGAAGTATTAAAGCTTTTTTGTATAGCATTCTCTGATCCAATAATTATTCATTACGATAATAAAGCTGCTATTTCTATCTCCAAAAATCTTATTTTTCATGGTAATATTGAACATATTAAGATAAAATATTATTTTCTCATAGATCAAATAGAATTGCAAACAATAAAATTATCATATATTTCTTTAAAGAAATAGAGATCAGACATTTTTACAAAGGCTTTAAATAAAGAAAGATTTCTATATGTAAGAACATTGTTGGGAGTAATTACTTTACCTAGATGTACATAAGATCCTAAAACTCCTAGCATTAGTTTAGGGATTTTTTATAAGCTAACAAGATTTATTTTAGGAGGAGAAGGTAAGCTTATATTGGAGAGAAGTAGAATGCTTTTAAGATGCAGTAGAAGATCTAACTGCTAATGTTGAGTCTACAAAATCCTCAAAGCCATATCCTGTGGATTCATGCATTTCCTCACAGGGATCATGATTAGAGGATGATCTTATTTTTGGATCTAAGGTTGGGGGATGAAGTAACTCCAAGAGATCATGGGTGAAGTACATAGTCTTAATATCATGCTTTGTATATCCTTTGCTTTCTTCAGAAGGTCTAAATGCCAAAGGCTTTTGTCTCTCACACTCTAGGAATTCCTGCTATATTTAGATCATAACCTTTTCCACATCACTACAAAATTTATCTTGGAGATTCAACATTTTTATGTTCCTTTCATACTATGTTCTAGCTTGAATGTTCATTAATTCTTGATCCCTCTTAACCTTTATGCTTCTCAGCTCTTCCCCAAGCACTCTAAAATCCTCTTGATTCATCCAAAAGCTCTTACAAATATTCATAGCTATAATGTGTTTTGAGTTGCTAATTGGCTCTTGGATTTATTCTATGCCTTTTATATATATTTTATCACCTCTATTTATCTTTATGTTTGAGCTTAATGTGTTAGATTACAAGGGGAGCTTCATTTCACATTTTTTTGGTAAAAAAGGGAAGAATTGATATATGATGTGATTGTACATAAGCCATTTTATCAAGTGTATGAGTTGTTATGTCAAAAAAAGTGAAGATGGTTTCTTTGTTTTTATGATATGCAATGTCAGTAGTGAAAGCTGTATTGTTGATTTTTTGACTAAAGGTGATCTATGTAGCTAGATGTAACCATGTTAAGCTTGATTGGTATGAGTTGTGTTATGATGATTACTTGCTTGTTGTTACTAGCTATTTGATTCTTTTGTTTAACTTAATGCATGTTAATCTGAGCTTTTCAAGTTCTTTGTTTAGCATCTATATGTTTAAGTTGCGATAATTTGTATGATGAGTTTGATTTTTTTAATAACTAGGCTTGGTTGTAGTTTTTGTTGTATCCTTGGCTCTATATGTTTCTTCCTTGTTATCCCTTATTCTGTCTTATTTTGAAAGCTCACCTAATATCAAAAAGGAGAAGATTGTTGTAGTGGCATGTTTTGAGCTTAGGTATGGTTTTTTGCTTCTTTGTAGAGTTTTTTGTTTTCTAGATATGAGCTCTTGAGTATTGAAGAGAAAGCATTTTTTTGTTATCATGTCACCATCTAGATGAAGTTGAAATTTCCATTGAGATGAAAATTTTATATCTAGATGAGCTTCGCATGCATAAGCTTGTCAACAAATGAAGCACTTTATCTAGATGCATTATTTGCATCTAGATAGGGCTAATAATCACACATCTAAAAGCTATTTTAAATGGTGGGATCAGCGTTTCAACCTTCAACTATTACATCTAGATGAAAGAAGAAACAACTATTTTCATTCTTTTCATCTTTCATGTCAGCTATTTATATAGTGAGATTTAGAAAAAGTTTTAACTCAAATGTACATACCACATTAGCTTTTGATTTCGTGGAACTTTTTATCTAGGTGATAAAATCCCATCTAAATGCTTCATCTACTATGTCACCACTACCACATCCACTTTTAGAGCTAGTATATAAAACCATTTTTTGGTTCTACTTAGCTTGTTCAGGTTCTACCAGCTCAGCATGCACACTTAAATAGTGTTTAATCTATCTCTATTATTTTAGCTTTATGTAGATAGCTCCAACTATTTTAATACATTAGCTTTGTGGAACTCAGCTAAATAGTTTTTTAAAGCATGTGTGCTAAATATATTTTATCCAACTCATCATCATGAGATCTTGGATGTTTTCTATCTAAATCAACACATAGAGCTAATTCATAGAACCGTTTTTTGATAATAAAATTAGCTCTCCATGAACTAGGCTTTAGAAATGGATTTTGGATCTACATGATCTACAACATAAAAGATTGTATCTACAAAAATAAAAAAGGATGACCTAAGATTATATTGAAAGAGGTTGTCACATGAAGAAGTTGAAATCTATTCGATCTAGAATCCATTAATGTGAACAAGGGTTGTTAGTTGAAGCTAAAAGTGCTATTATCTTTAGTGATAGCAGAGCTCATTATTTCTGTAGGAAGGAGCCATTAGCATCAAAATGAATTGACAAATTTATTTCTTGTTTAATAAGCTATTAATGCTCAGTTGAAGCTCATACTAGATGCAGTAATGAAAGCTTAGATTTAATAGGTATGAAGTCTTCTTCAATTACTCTTAAATAGACTAGTAATGTATATAGCTTACTTTCTCACATGCTTCTTTAGCAGATTGATAATGGTAGAATGAATGACTATGAAAATGGCTAAAAGAGAGAAAGGCTATAAATTCAAGCTATTAGTCTTAATTTTATTATTTTGGATTTGGTCATGAGCTTAAAATAGAATTTTCTTCTTCTGTTCTTCTCCTCTTCTTCTCTCTTTGTTTTCTTTACTATGAAAGCTTGATTTTCTTTTCTTAGTAAGCTAGAAAACACTTGATTCTTTATGTTTGGGACAAGGTAGAGAATTTCCTCTTCTTCTATGCTATGAGAGCTATTTTTTATGACTTTTAAGCTTGGGTTTGTGCTTATTCTAGGACTATAAAAGAAACCCTATAAATTTTCTTTTGATTAATAAAATTACTCTACCTCCTAGGATCCGAGGGTGAGTTTTATGGTGGATGTAGGCCGACAAATCTAGTAGTTGAACTACCTTAAAAGCTTGGTATATACTTATGGTGGATGTAGGCCGACAAATCTAGTAGTTTAACTACCTTAAAAGCTTGGTATATACTTACTATTTTTGCATAGGTGCTCTATTTTTTTACTTTGGAACTCTTTACTAGTCATCCTATCAATGTTTGAGTAACCTAAACTTTTATATAAGGCATTGATTCACCCCCACACCCCATGCCCCTCCTCTTCAGTGCCTTTAGTTGTGTCTAGGAAACAACAAGAGAATCACTATCATTTTTCTAGATGTTTATTAGTGTTGAACTTGAAGATTATATAGTGTCTTTCTTATTTTTTTGTTTTTTACAAATTAGTGAACATTTCTATCTCTATTTTGAACATCTTCGGTGAAGGATTTCTTAGGTTTGTAGGGCAACAGATAAGGAAATTTTTGTTTGCACTTTTTTTAGTTATCAAATTTGTTTAACATTAAGGTTATATATTTTCCTTTCAAGGTCAAATTTTCCCTCTATTTCTTTCAAAGGTTGTTTCTACTGATTCTGCTTGGAGTTTATTTATTTTTCTTTTCTTTCTATTCCAAAATTTAAGTAAGAAAATAGGCTTGACTCATTAACTTCAATTGCTCTGCTCCATGTAGATTTTCGAGATTGATTAGGTTTTAAGCAAATTCATTTCATATAAATGATCCTGCATATTTTAATGCTTTGTCTTATTTTTATTTCATTTAACAAAAATATTGCTACACATTTTCTTTTTCTTGGACACATTAGAATATTAATTTTTTAATGTTTTCATATTTATTTCATATAAAAAAAATATTATTGGCTAAGAGCCACACAAGCACATTGAATGTTGGATTTATTTTAAAATCAAACATGACAATGAGGTAATGAACTTTTGGTTTCTATTGTTTATAAGTTTTTATGAAAAATTTTACATCTCTCTTGTGGCTTTCAAGGTCTTTGTATGTTTTCTTACTATATTTTTCAACGGCTTTTGCTTCTAGATGCAATTGCAACTTGTAGTCTCTTTGTAATAATAATGTCTACATTATTTTTGTTGCAAAGAAGTAATTGATGTGTTTTTTGTTCTATGCTAATTAATATTGATTCAAAGAGGCTTTTAAGTTGTTAACACTTGTATGATCTTAAATGGGTGAAGGAGAAATGATGCTTGAAGTATTTTGAAAGTTGCTTCAAAGTGTTGCATTGTTGCATTCATAATTTGTAAATTAGGTAACTGTGTGATTTATAAACATCTCGATAAATGTAGCTCACTTTAGAAAGTTCATGTTAGACATGAGACTCTTGGGAAAGTTTGGTAATTTGATAAGATGAGACGTGTAAACATGAATTATTGCAAGTTAATTCTATTCAAGTCAATACCTAACACCCTTAGTGACTTGGATATCTACACACGAAGTTAAAACCTATAAGCACATGATGCTAAAGTCAAAATTATATACAACAATTACTTTGGTTTTACAAAGAAAATTGTTGATCTCAACATTTGGATGTTTAGTATAGGCCAAGATTGGATGCGTTATGTGTATCACTAGGTCCAAGATTCATGATTTCAATAGTCATTCACTCTAGTGATTGCTTTTGAAAGTTACTTGTTATGTGATGAGTCCCGATATCGGATCCCCAATATCGGATCCCTGATATCGGATACGTGATATCGAGATCGACCTAGCGACCTTGGATACGCAATGTCGGAACTTATCTTGTTGGCTATAAATAAGAGGCAGGGGTGCTTGGTCTTGAATAGTTTTCTTTAGTCATTAGCTAAACTCTTGCAGTTTTTCCTTTCCAAAGTTAGAATGATTTCTAAGTGCCCACAGTGGGAGTCATAAAGTGAACAGATCTTTATTCAAGCATTGTGTACTTGAGCACACCTTGTGTCCAGAAATAAAGACAAACTTTGTGATAAACCTTGCAACATTCAGAATAGCTTAACTATTTCATTTAATGTTATTTACTGTTCTTGGATGTTCTTATTAGTTAATTAAGGTTATTTCTATAGAATTATTAATTATCAACAAGTTAGCACACTCAACACGACCACTTCGAACATACATAGAACACTTGTTAACCTAGTAACGACTAGCGTTTGGTAATCCCAGTAGTGTTACACTATTTTAGGATGTGTTCGAAGAGTGGGAACAAATGTTGGTGTTAGAACTAGTTAGAGAATAGTTAATTAGTTAAATCAAATTAGTTATTAAATTATTTCATTTCTCTATTTTAAGCATCAAGAACATAAAACATAAAATAATAAAAATCATATACCTCAAGTTTACTTAACCATACAATTATGCCTTACAAGTAAGCTTGGGAAGACAACAATTACATAACTCATCCTTGTTCTTTGTAGGTGCATAAGCACTTAATCCTTTGAGTTTGACCAGATTGCGTGTGAACACTCATATTCATATGATTGGCCGTAGGGGTACATCACTGCTCATCATTGGCACTGTTGCCGAGGATTTTTTTGTTTGTGCGCTGATTAGAACTTAGGAAATCCTTTCATCGTTGGAACGAACCCTTAGGGTTAATTATCCTACAATCATCAGAAAAGAGTATTGCACATTGAGTAATCAATCATGTCTCCTTCTTCTTATGAGAGTGTTTCACTAACTAGGTTCGACACCATGAACAATCGGAGGCAAGGTGCACATGATGATCCGCTAGTGCCCCAATAGTTTCACTTGGTGTATGCTCATCTTGATGAACACCAGAATGGCATGATTTAGAAGGTAACATAGTGCTACCTCCTAATTGCTCGATCCTAAGCATGCTTCTTCATGCTCTCACATGAATTAGAATGTAGCACTTACAGTCAAAGTACATTGTGCATGAATAAGATTCAAGAAATTATTGATCCATGGAGGCACAATGCTAGAGGGATCTACAACAGGATAGACATTATGAATCTATGAAGGGGAAGTGGTCTCAAGATGTCCCATATGTCCTAAGTAAAAAAAAGAGTGGTGAACCTATCTTGGAAGGTTTTCCACAAAATGATGTTCCTCTCATTGACTTCAGTCAAGGAGTTGTGTACCAAGATCTTCACTCAACTATTCATAATCTAGGTTTTGGTACCAACAAACACAAAGGGTTTGGACAAGGAACACGAATGCATGACAATGATGGACATTCCAATGGTAACCGAAACTGAGGCTATGACCACCGAAGAGAAGGTGATAGGCACTATCACAGTGCCAACTCTCCTTCCTCTTCACCTTCATCATCATCTTCTTCCCCCTCTTCTTCAAGATCTGAACATAGTCATAAAAAGAAAGACCATGAGGACAAGTGTAGGAAAAATAGAAATCACCAACAAAATAGTAAAGAAAGGGGGAAAGGGCATTTCAGAGAGACACATCACAAAAGAAGGGAGAGTAGGAAATAGCATAGGCATCATAGACACCATAGATAGCATGATCACGATGAACCCCTATTTGCCACCTGAAGTATGTTAGATATATAACAGAGGTTGTTAGGATCCCAACAAGGCACCAGAGAGATAGTAGGATCAAAAGACTAAACATGAATAACATCCCACGATTTGAAGGGGGATACAATTCTAATCCTCAAAACCATTTGCATGCATTCCACAATGCATGTGCCTTGCAAAATATAGAAAATGAGTGGCAAAAGCTAAATTTTTTTCCACAGACACTAATCAAGGAAGCAAAAAGCTGGTACCAATCCTTAGAACCAAAATCCATTCATCAATGGAGTACCATGTTGGAGCTATTCAACGATAAGTATCAAACATACTCTCGAGTGTCCAACCTGCATAAGAAAATCCAAGGATGGAAACAAGGAGGACATGAATCCTTGGATGCTACCATGGGTTGATATTATTCATTATTACATCATTTCCCTAGCCATGGTTACTTGCAAAAGGAACAACTACGCCATCTCATAGATGGGCTTAGGTATGAAATGCAAAGAACCCTTGGTACTTATGCCCAAGGAAGGTTATCTGAGCTCAGAGCCCATCAAATACAAAGATTATTGGAGCAAGTTGCTAAGGAGGAAGGCAAGTTAAGGAAAAGAGCAAGTATGGTGGAGTACAACAGAGATCCTTCCCTCCAAAAGAAGGAAATTAGATTTTGTGAAGATGAAGAAGAGTCACCAATTGAAGAGATAGGAAGACTTTGCCAATTCAAAAATTTGCATCAGAAATATTGACAAAAGTGGATCAAATGTGGAACTCTCTAGATGAAAAATTTCAAACTATCCTAAAAATAGTAGAGGGGTCTAGAGAACAAAGTAGTAACTGAGAGAGAAGAAAAAATAAAGAAGTTGAGTATGCACATAATAGAGGTAAGGGCAAGATTTTCATCACTGAAGAGATTGTGGACTCAAACACAGGCAGTGATGGTAGATGTGAGATTTGCCAATATGACCATCCTAAAGGATGTTGCCTAGTAGTGTCACATCAACAAGAGTTTGGGGGTGTATGCACTAAAGCCACTATTAAATAAATGAAAAATTCCCAAAAGTTTACCTTATCCTCAAGGTAACCCAAGGCAATTGTACCAACCATTGACATATTATCTGAGTGGAGCTCCACCACAACCGAATAAATAGTATCAATAATGGCAACACCCACAAACATGGGGAATGCCACCATCACATCGATAGTACCCTTACCATCAACTTGACCCATATGGGTATTACGTTTAGCAGCCAATCTCTCTACATGACTCTACTAGTCACGTTGCTTTTCAACATCACTACTAGACCCCCAAGTATTATAGAACTTCTCCTTCTTCTAGGGGTGATGCTCCACATATGTACTATCCTTCTCATCCGTTTGCATCTCTTCCACCCTCAGCTCCATTACCACCTACTCCAACTATGCAAGGCAAGCTCCCTTCCTAGCTACAACAATGTAATGCTACAATATAGGCACAAGTCAAGCTCTCAGTTGGTTCCATGCATAAAGTTGAATTGCTCTCTAGGTCAGTTGTCAGCCACTAGGTGCCTTCTTGTCTTGTGGCTGCTACATATAGGCATATTTGTATGTCAGTTACTTGTGCACACTGGTTGCATGTAGGCAATGTTAAGAATTGTACAAACCAGGACTTCTACATGTAGTTGCACCCTATGTCACTGTATGTGATGCATGAAACTTTCTTCTTCTCGATCTTCCCAAACACATTTTCTTTTGATATCTCTAGGGAAAGATCATGTATTCTTAGGTGTGTATCAATCATACTTAGCCATGCTCTTCCCATTATGATTAGGAAGTCCCCCTTATAGTTGTTGACTTGGATCACTAGGAAACTGACTAGATATGACCACCCACAGACAATGGTGACAATGTCCTTCACAAGTTCCAATGGGACAATGATGGACTGGTCGGCCAACTCTAAAGGAATGTTACTCTTCTTTAGTAGAGGTAGGTTCTATGCTTTATACATTTCCTGAGAGATCAAATTAACACCAAAACTTGAATCCAAAAGAGCTTTACAAGGATTATTTCTAGTGATTTGTAAATAAATTAGAGGACTTCTAGGATTAGAGAATTTCCTAGGAAGATGGCCAACTTTAATCCAATCAATAATGGCATGTGTTAACATGACAGTGTGCATTGAATGCAGTTTTTGGTTTGAAGGAAGCTCCAAAGATTCAAATGATGATAAGGAGTTTGGATCATTAGCTACTTGTGATTATAAGGACTTGGTTAGACTATTGGTTTTGAAGAGAAGTCTCTTCTTTGATTGGTTGTCTGAACCACCAGTAGGTTGAAGATTGATAGCCCTACTCATTATTTCAGATCTCCTCCTTTCAACTTAGTCGTGGGGGAGAAGGCCACCAATTCTAATTATTGTAAGCTCTCAGTTTCTTTTGTCTTTTTTGTTTTACACATTTTCGTTTTACACATTTTTGTCTTTTTCATTTTTACTTTTTTTTTACACCATCGTTACATTTTGTCTAATTTATTCTCACTCATCACATAATAAGTCCTCATCATGATGCACTGTACTATAATAGTGTTAATTGCTAATGTTTGGTTTTTGCCTTTGACTTCTAATGTTGATACTAAGATGTGGTTTCTTTTGATAAAACAGACAGTGAGGCCACATCATTCATTCATCCATTCAACTCTATGATCTCCCTTTGTTTTGGAAGTGTATTGTCCCTTTTTCTAATCAAAATTATTAATGAATTTGTGGCTTGGTATTCTTCAAACCAAGGAAAGATTCAAATGCATTAAAAAGGGTGTGAATTTAAGGGGATTTGATGCATTTTTGCTGGCTATTCTCTTAGGTGCTTGGATGTTTTTCATAGGATTTCCACCATTCCACTGTCAACTAATATCAAGAAGTTGAATGAATCAAATAATTCTTTACATAGTGTGGTTCTCACAAAAAATGGTGGGAATTCAAAGCACACCCCTTAGACATAATAAAGGAAAATGGGATACAAGCACTAGTTATGGCACTGGAAAGACATGTTATCCATGTCTGAAGGTTCCCTCTAACTAAGGCCCTTTCTTACTTCCTATTTCTCTATTCTTCACTTTTAAGAATGGTGATTACTCTGTGAAAGCATTCTTGTTGCTTTAGGAGGATGGGTTTGTCAAGTGTGTTGATGCGAGGTCACTAAATATGGTTAGTTTTAATTTGGATTTGGGCTTGATGAGCGGTTAGGTACCCCTACGCCCAACGATATGAATCACGAGTGTTCACGTGTGACTCGGTTGAAATCTGCAGACTGTAAGCACTTAACATACACCAGACTTCTAACCAATGAAACCTTGGGTTAGAACGGTCGTTGTCATCCTAATCTCACTTGTGAGGTTCTGTTTACAATGGTTAAGTGAGACTAAGGCTAATGATTTTTATATCTTTTTAATTATCTTTTCGATGGCTAATTGACGTATGGAAAGTAAGGAATAAACTATTATCTAATCTCTAATTATCCTAGCTTATATTCTAACTATTCCTAGCATAAGTATCTGGTCCCATCTTCCAAGCATGTTCTAAGCATCTCCTAACACTTCTTGGTTACCAAACGTTAAGCGTCATTGGGCTTACCAAGTGTTTGGGTTACATTCGAGATGGTCGTACTTATGGCCTTAACAAACTACGAATGAACAATAGCGATTGAAATTATAATAACGAAAACTTAAGTAATTAACAAGTAACTAATAAGGCATAAAGTAATTAACAAGTAACTAATAAATCATAAACATATTAAACTATTAAATGCATAAAATAACTAAGTCCAAATGCTCCAAGGAATGCTTGAATAGTTCATCTTTATTGTCGTCACACCAATGGGCTCAAATACATCAATGCTCGATTAAAGAGCCGATCACTTTTCTTACACCTGTTGCGGGCACTTGGAAAATATTCTATCTCTTGCAGGAAAAAAGTGCAAGAGCTTTGCTACAACTACTCAAAAAGATGCCTAAATGAGGTGGAAGGCCCTCTTATTTATAGGTTGGGAAAGGTGGCTGTGTAAACAAGGCCACGTCGATGCAAGGAGGCTACATCGACAGGCCCACAGCAACGTGGCCGCATATACGCGGCCCCGTATACGCAGACCAGTCGACACATTGACTTAATGACAGTTCATTAGGGCTAAATTTTATTAAGTCACTTTAACCACATAATATACAAGGGACTTTACACAACCTTGATTTTGGGATTCCATTCCATTCTCTCTTCTCTTTCTGTATTACTTCCTATATTCTACCTCATTTCCAGTTTTATAATTAGTCTATATCTTGGTCGACGCATTATTAGTCTTTGGTAAATTCTTATGGGTGAATTGCTAACTATTATTTTCATATGTCATTCCTAGAGCCTACGAACTCTTTAGTTTGTGGGTTTGTCAGGGCACAGAGGGCATGAGCCTGCTTTGGGAAGGACCTATTGGCATTCCTTTTTGGTGCAATTGTTAAGTTCTTTTCCTTAAACATCTCTTGCAATTAACTATTTCGTGTTTCATCCCATCCAAGACATCCATCCTTTTTTTCTCTTCCCTTCTATGCTTTTTTATTGGCTTCACCATTATCTCCCTCTTACCTTCCTTTTTCTTTTATTTTCCATCCTATTGCTACCAAAGGTTCGCTCTTAGTCATGGAGGCCTATCACAAATTTTTCCATTCCATTACTTATCTCACCCCTACACCTTGGGTAGTTATCACCTACAAACCTCTAACCTAGTATCTGCCATACTCACAACCTAGCCAATGTGCTTCATATCAAGGCAAGGTATTTGCTGCATTATATCTTATCTATCCTTGCTAATTCATAACTATGTTATGTGTGTAGATGGCGATCACATAAACAAAGAACTAGGATAGGAGGAAGCACTCAGGATGGACTGGAGTAAGAGCATTTAGACAAGGAGAAAGCTTGGTCATGTGGCCATGGATGAACAACGGTGTGCACATTTTTGACATCTGCAACAACGCGTCTTATTTTCTTTTTTTTTTCTCTCTCTCTTCAAGCTGTCAAATGAGGGTCTAGATGTCATCTATGTATAGTGTTCACCACAATGGTTATGAACACCAATGCTATAATACGTTTGTCTATCCGTTCACTGAGCACTTTGAGTCTATCATTCCATGTCACCATCAGTGTTGTTTAGTTAATAATTCCATACATTTCCAATATTTTGTAAGGAACTAGAGGACAAGTTTTCATTTAGTCATGGGGGTATGATGAGCCTCGATATCAGATACTCGATATTGGGATTGACTAAGTGACATCAAATACACGATGTAGGAACCTGTCTTGTTAGCTATAAATAAGAGGCAGAGGCACTTGGTCTTGAATAGTTTTTCTCTAGTCCTTAGCCGAACTCTTGCAGTTTTTCCTTTCCAGAGTTAGAATTATTTCTGAGTGCCCACAGTAAAAGTCATAAAGTGAATGAATCTTCATTCGAGCATTGTGTACTTGAGCACACCTTGTATATGGAAATAAAGATGAACTTTGTGATCAACCTTGCAACATTCAAAATAGCTTAACTATTGTATTTAATGTTATTTAATGTTCTTTGATGTTCTCGTTAGTTAATTAAGGTTATTTCTATAGAATTATTAATTATCAACAAGTTAGCACACTTAGCACGACCACTTCAAACATACGTAGAACACTTGGTTACCGAGTAATGACTAATGTTTGGTAATCTCAGTAGTGTTACATTGGTTCAGGATGTATCCAGAGAGTGGGAATGGATGCTGGCGTTAGGAATAATAAAAGAATAGTTAATTAGTTAAATCAAATTAGTTATTAAATTATTTCATTTGTCTATTAAGCACCAAGAACATAAAACATAAAATAATAAAAACCATATACCCCAAGTTTACTTAACCATACAACTGTGCCTTACAAGTAAGCTTGGGAAGACCACGATTACATAACTCATCCTTGTTCTGTGTAGGTGCATAAGTACTTAATCCTTGGAGTTCGACCGGATCACGCGTGAACATTCGTATTCGTATGGTTGGGCATAGGGGTACCTCACCGCTCATCATTATGTTAAACAAGGAACTTAATTTATAAAAGGTAACTTCATGTCATACTTAAGTTAATTAAGCTTAAGTTGGTTCCAGTATCCTCTTATAATCTAGTTAACATGCCACTTTCATGAAATATGAGTAAACAATAATAATCCTAAAAAGAAAATAGAATTAAAAAAAACTATTCATTTAAAAATAAAATAAAATAAAATAAAACTCAAGCTAGTCTTCAAGATTAGTATTCAAAAGCTCGTTCCGCTAATGATTTACTTCGTTTCTGAAATAGCCTCGTTAGATGGGCCGTTCAAGTCAGACAATTATTAGTTACACTCTTATTTTATAGCCGATTCACCTAGTATAAGACAGGGAAGGATAGTAGGAAAACACGTCAGCTAAAAACTCAGTAGAAAAAAGTAGTGTACCTCGACTAGCAAAATCAGCAAAAATACTTATCTTGTGATGATACCGATTTTGGCAAAATTGGGGTGAAAAATCCATAGTTGCAATGTCGGGATGTAGCGGAGGGATGTAGCAGTGACGTTTATGCTAGTAACGCCAGCCATGATGGGTCTGAATGTTGCCAAATTTGCATTCTCATTCTCGACGGGTCTCCATGGTAGAAAGTGACTCAAATCACAAGCAAGTTTCATGAAGTGATTTGGTGCCATCACGTCTGTTCCCCACTCATTTGAGAAAATACCAAAACGCTACACAATTCACTATTCCTTATTCCATGTCTTCTAAGGAAATCATCCCTAAGCTGCCCATTATTCATACCTATGGATATGTTCCAGCTGTTTTTCATTTGCTTGGTTATCTATCCTATGAAGTTTTAATCAACAGACTTTTATTTTCTTTGAGTGATAAAAATTCCAAAGCAGTTTCAAGTTCTCATATTTTAGGAATTGTTGGTACCAACAGGCCCATGCTTGGCATGGGGACTTTGTTTTTTTAAAAAAAAGAAAAAAAGAAAAGAAAGAAGAACAAAAGATAAAAAAAATAAAAAATAAAAAAAAGATGGGTTACCCTAACCCTAAAATTGGCTATAAAAAGCCATCAAGGTGATGGAGTTAGGAGTAGGAGAGGAGGAGAAGTCAGCCCAGGAAGCCCTAAGCCAGTGAGGTGAGGGCCATGAAGCTATGGATTGAACCTCCCCTTTCTTTGGGTGGTTGGTAGTGTGTGCGGCAACAACGGTTGGCGGTTCGTAGGGCATTGGTGATGTTTGATCGCAACTACACATGATTCTTGCGGCAACACAACCATGCATCCTGTTGGTGGATTTTCTCTCTATCTTCTTTTATTTTAGCAAATGACATGTGGTGGACGGTGGATTTGTGCATGATTGGCGCAGGGCATTGGTGATGTTTGATCGCAACTACACATGATTCTTGTGGCAACACAACCATGCATCCTGTCGGTGGTTCCTATTTCTCTCTCCTCTAGTTTTTTTTTCATGTTTTATCTCTCTCTATATTTTCTATCTCTCTATCTCTCTATCACTTGGTCACATGGCTCTTTCCAGGTGAGACTATTCCCGGTTTTCGTACCCATACAGGAGATGCAGTCTCCTCAAATGAGTTTTCCAGTGTTGGCATGACCAAAATTTATGCATCAACAGGAATCTTACTAGAAAACTTGCATGTTGTTGTAGGAAGTTGCTGGTCATTTTCCACTGTAGCTGCAGTAGAAAATCTCAATGCCACAGCCACGGACAGTCTTGTGCAACTGTCTAAGCAACAACTTGTGAACTGTGATCCCAATAGTAATGGATGCAATGGTGGTTTAATGGATAATGCTTTTAGCTATATCATCAAGAATGGAGAAATAGCCCCGAAAGATGACTATCCCTACCAAGGTTAACTGCAAACTTGTCCTTTAAAAATCACACCAGTAATACAAATTGGTGGCTACCAAGACATCCCTAAAAACAATGAGGCTGCTCTAATGTAAGCAGTTGCACAGCAGCCAGTTTCTGTAGCCATAGATGTAGGGAGTGATGCCTTCCAATTCTATAAACAGAAAGTTTTTAATGGTGATTATGGAAATGATCTGAACCATGGAGTGGTCATCATGGGTTACTACACATTAGAAGAAGATGTGGATTACTGGATCGTGAAAAATTCATGAGGAATAAATTGGGGAGAGGAAGGATACATCAAAATGTAGTGAAACATTTAAGGTAGTGGTAGACTTTGTGGCATTGCAATGATGGCTACTTATCCTATCAGTTGAATCCAGTTTCTTTTAATGCACCAAAATTGTTATGCAAGAAAACGAAGAGAGAATTTATTGAGCTTGTGGAGGGCTAGGTGTATCATGCCTTAACCAATGCTGCCCCAACCTTAAAGCCTTCTCTTCCTTGCTACAGGTTAGGAAGAGCGAGTGGTTGCCAAGCAGAAGGCTTAACACCTAATATGAGTTTGCACAATCACGTGCTTTTATTTTATTTTGGTTATTACCTTTTTTTTGGAAAAGTAATTATTATTAGTTTTATAATGGTACATTTTACTTTATTTTATTTTCTTAAACATGTGTTCGTTTGCTAAATGCTTAGGTTGCCTTATGGCAGTTATATAATGATGTTAGTGAAATATTTAGTTTTTTCTTACTCTCTTAAATAAAGAGTTGTCCTACTTCAGTCCTGTTAATTTGTTGTGTGTGCAAGAAAAATATGGAGGAAGCCAAAAAGGTTAAGAACTTCAATGGTCAAGAGGAGAGAAGTTTCAAAAGGCATAATGGAGGTTCAAAAATGGGATATCATCAGGAGAAAGGATGTCGGCAGACTTGGAGGTCCCAACCTCATTTAGAGGAATTCTTATTTTCCCACTTTCATGTATGTAATTCAACTACCGTGAGTTCACAACTGCCCGAAAACTCCCCCAAATTAATATCATCACCCTTTCTCATTCCTATTTTTCCCTATTCATTTTTCGATTAGTTCAGATCGTTGTAAGTCTAGGAAGAAGATATAGACATAGAGTTGTACTTGAATGAGGCATTATTTATAGAACTGTCAAAAGCAGAGAAAACTCACATGAAGACCTTCTGAAGAAAGTCTATTTCTTTAAGGTTTTAGCTGAAAATTTGCTTTAACAGGCCACCAAGTTGGCAACAAAAATTCATAGCTTAATACAGAGCTAAGTCTTTCATAATTTTTTATTTTTCAGTGGTCATGTTGTTTTACATGCTAGTATGATTTATGATTTTGAGTTGAATTTTCCCTGTTTATAATGATGTTTAGATTTCAGAAACTCTATTTCTTTAAAGTTGTGTGATTTTTTAAAAATTTATTTGAAAAAAAAAATCTTTCATCTTGGTGGTATTTTTGTAATCTATTTTCAATTTCATTTAAGTGTCTTAATTTTAGTAATTCTCGTATTTATTGAATTTATACTAATATAATTACCTCTATTAAAAATATATAATATAAATCTATTTTATCTTGATCATTTAAGATTTATATTTTATATTTAATAGTTAAAGTTCTTGATTAAAACTCAATTTTTATTAATTTCAAAAACGCTTTGACTATGAAGTTAGTATATCAAACTACACAAGTATGTTGGTGCATTTTAAATTAAAGATAACCATATTAATTTAATTTTTTGTGTTTGCCCTATAGCTGAGACTATTCTTGGGTTTCTGTATTCATATGGGAGATGCCCTAGGTGGTAGTCTCTTAGATGTGTTGCGTATGCCCAAAATTTATGCATCAACACCCTTTTTTGTGGTGCTAGGAGGACTTGAACCTTTATTTTCTTATTTATAATTTTCTAGTTTAATTTGGCGATACTTACCTTAGTTTTTAAGTTTGGTAAGATGATTTTTTTAATAATGTCATTTTGTTTTGAGTTTACTTTTCTAAAATTCTACAATTTAATGTTTTATTTTAAAAATCTATTGCAATTTTAGTTTTCAAAATATAAGCTACTTTTCTATTTACTTATATTTTATAGTTTATAAAAATTTACATTTCCTTGTCTATTTATTTTATGAGCAAAGAGATTTCTTGTAGAATGTTTCACAGAAGATCTCTTGCCTCTAATCCTAACTAACATGTTACTCATCATTTCACTTTAAAAAGGCAACGAGATTGACATTTTCCAAACTATATTCCAAAAGGATTTGAACTAAGAGGTCAACCAATCCATGCCTAGCTCCCTTGGTTAGCAATCCCCTCAACTTCATGAACTATCATAATATTCCTAAATCCCTGTAAAGCATTAATTTGTTCTTTGATTCTACCTCTTCTACTAGTGATGCACAACAGCATGTAGAATGCTTTGAAATCTTGATAAGCATCTACAACCTCACTAAAACTGACATAGCATGTAGAGTCTTTATGACTACTTTTAGAAGTAAAGCTACACAATAGTTTTTAATGCTTCCTAATATTTCTATTAATTCATGGCTAAACTTTAAAAATAAGTTTCTACTATAATTTGATAAGTTTACTAGTCTTGCATTAGCCTTAAGCAAATTTATGAGTCTAAGAAAACTACCCGGAAAAACATTTGTGACTATAATTTAAAATTTATCCATCAACTAGCTTATGTGCTTAATGAGATGCATACTCAACTTGATGGTATTCTCAAAATTTACCTCTCCACCATTTATCCATTCTTTGCATATGCCATCAAATCTAATCACAACATAATAGAATTGCAAGGAGCAATGGCTAAAGCTATTGAACTAGAATATATTACCTTAATGAATAGCCTTCAAACTCAATTTAGGATGATCAGTATTAGTAATGCTATGTAATCTAATCTCTTTCCATCACAAACCTACATGGAATGATATGATGTTTTAAACCCCTACTCCCTTGCAAATGCTTTCATCTAGAAATAGTTATTTTGAAAGTCGAATCTTCTCTTCATTTTTACCATCAAATATTGGTTTGAATGATGATAAATGAAAAGCTTTAATCCAATCCATCATAAATCCAAATGGACTATCTAAATCTAATGAATCTACTAATCAAACAAAGAACCTAATCACCGAAATATTAACTTCATTTCAAAAACTTTCAAATGAAGTAGTTGGACTAAAGAAAAATAACAAGAAGGTTCCTATACAATCTAAAAAATCAAGCATATTAATTAATGATGATAATTATCATCTTCATAATACTAGGCAACATTCAGAGAAAACTTACCTCAATTTTTACTATTATATGATGACATTGCTCAAAATCAACAAAATGAAAAAGGCCCAATTATGATCCTCAACATTCCTCATGAAAAAGAAAATGAAGAAGTTAACTCATGTAAACAAGTCATGGTGAGTGATCCTAACCCACACAACAGTCACTACCATAGAATTAGTGACATTATAAACACTACTCAATAATAAACTAGGAATAACACTCATACTCCTCCTAACAAAAGAATCCCTAGTTAAAATAACATAAATAACCAAATGGGATCATCTCAAGTAAATATTCAATGATAATCTAACTCACCTTGTATACTTAGAAGAAATGCTCCTTAACATGAAGTCAAAGATAAGCAAAAAGTTTGTGATCTTATTGAAGATTTAAAAGAGTTAAAGCCAACATTTCCATGTATGAGCTTTTCCATTTTAATGAAATGAAAGAGGTGATTCAAAATATTGTTCCTACACTTGAAATCAATAAAGACCAATCTCCAATAATCAAAAACCAAGTTTTCTTTGTGGAAAGTCTCGACACTATATTAAAATAAAACTCAAGTAATCTCATGTTAAACAAGAAAGATCAACCTTTTTTTTTCTAACAACCTTGATCATTTTACGTAAGAAAATTCATAACTATTTAATGGATTCTAGCGTAACTATTAGTGTCATGCCATTAGAGGTATGTAAAATGTTGGAGGCACAAATGCTTCCACAAGTAAGAAGTGTGATATAACTTAATGGATCCAATGTATTTGTGGTGGGGTCATCAAAAATAGTGAAAGTGCAACTAAAATAATATCCTACTTTCACATGTTATACAAATATTTTAGTAATTGAAATTTCACTCACTTATGGTGTGCTTCTATCGAGGACTTTCATAGCCTAGTTTAGGAGCTTCTTTAGATCAAATTTTTTAGAATTATTAATTCCTATTAAAGAAAAATATGAATATATTATTATATTTGGAGAACCTTTTTATAAACATGTAGTAACAACTTTTAATCAACAAAATTATTCCTTGGAAAATCAAAATACCAATCTTTTTATTGGAGTTATTGAAGTTGGACTTGGTATATATGTTATAAATGACAATGTAAGTGAAATTCTAGAAATAAATCTTTTTACTTATACATATTCCACCAAATATTGTCAAAATTTTAGAGAATTTGAGGAACGTTATGAGGATACATTACCTTATCATCAACATGATAGAAAAACATTTGTTTTTGATGACCCACCACCATTAGGAAAGGAGAAAGATATATATGAGATTCTAATTGTTGAAACATTAGAAGATAAGCCAAATTTTGATGATGATCATTAATATATCGATAATAGGACCATTTTTTTTATTTTACTAATTTAAACACTTGGATATTAAGAGTAGATATTTCCTCTTCAAAGAAAGAATATGGAGCTGGAATAATGCTTATACCTCCTAGTGAAGCTCCTATCCTTAAAGCAGTTAGTTTCATACAACCTATGACGAACAACATAGTTGAGTATGAAGCACTTATACACAGGTTTGCTAGCTTAATATTATGACTCATCCAAACTCAAAATTTATACTGACTTTCAACTAATAGTAAATCAAATTAATGGAATTTTTGATAATAAAGATTCTACCATAAAAGCCTATAAATCTTACATCCTTGAACTCTTTAAGGAATTTGATCAAACATCCATTGAACATCTTCATAGAGAATAAATTTATGTTCTTGATATAGTAGCTCAAATGTCCACTACTTTAGATATCCCATTTCAATATAATGCTTGGGATTTTGAAATTATTATTGAAAAAGTTATGTCTAATTTTATTCTAGATAATATCTTTTCTTTCCAATTTTTTGATTATGATCATCATATTTATGAATTTTTATTTTCTGAAGGTGAATTTAGTGATCCATGTTTAAAAATTTCTCAAGAGGATATAACTGACAATGTCATGTTTTTAAATGAAATCTCTTTTACAATAGCAACTAGAGAGGCTTTATTTGATGACTTAAAACTAGAATTAAAGAAATATCTAAAAATACTAATTGAAATAGAAACAATTCAAATTCAAAAGAAAGGATAATAATATCCTACTAAAGTAGGAGTTCACTTACATGTAGATGAAAAAAAATTTCATTAAATTGTTGCATGAATTTAATAATATTTTAGCTTTCATTTATCAGGACCTTGAAATATTTAATCCTCTCATGATGACACATACTATACCTCTTAACCCCAAAACAAAACCACTTAGATAAAAACTTAGACCTGTTAATCCCAAGATTGAAACTTTGATAAATGTAGAAATAGATAAACTTTTAGATCTAAAATTATTTGTCCTATGTCACATTTGAGTGGGATATCAAACTTAGTGTTGGTTAGAAAGCAAGTATGTGAATTATGATTATGTATTAATTTTCGTAACCTTAATACATATTGTATTAAGGATAATTACTCCCTCTTAGGAACGAACTTTTGTAAATCATAAATGATGCACAAATATATTCATTTTTAGATGAATATTCAGAATATAATCAAATTTTATTAAGTAAGAAGGGCTAATATAATACTGCATTTATAACAAAATGAGGAACTTTTCAATTCGCTAAGATGTCCTTCAGCCTTATAAATGCTGGTTCTACCTTTCAAAGAGCTATGGATAAAAATTTTGATAGTTTGATAAAGAAATGTATTATTGTTTATCTAGATGATTTAACTATTTTCTCTAAAGACGGGTACATACCTTAGAGACCTTAGAAACGTTTTCTTAAGATGTAGATGATTTGGTGTCACTTGGAATGCTAAGAAATCTATCTTTGGTGTTTAAAGTGGTAAATTTCTTGGTCATATAGTAACTAAAGAGGAAATTATGATTGATCTTGATTCAGTAAATGCTATTTAGAAGTACCCTTTTTCTTGACTAATATTGATTTTAAGGGATTTCTTTGGAAAAATTAATTTTGTTAGATGATTTATTATTGTCTATGTTGAATTAGTTAAACCATTAAATGAGATGCTTATGAAAGATAGTAATGTGCATTGAACATAAGAGAGAAAAAATGTTTTTCTTGCCATTAAAGATGCTCCCATTTTAGCTTCTCCTTAGTATGAAAATGATTTTCTTTTATATGCTTTTTCTAGTGATGTTATTGCTACCACTATCTTAACCCAAGATATCATTAATCAAGGTGAAAGACCTATAGCTTTTATGTCTACACTTTTGAAAAATGTGGAATTAAAATATTCACTCGTAGAAAAACAATTATATGCTATAATTAAAGCTCTAAAAAAATTTCACTACTATTTGATAAATGTGAAGGGTTTTATTATCATTCTAGATTTAACCATCATTGCATTAACCAAATTACAAGACCCTTGTGAAAAACATGCTAAATGGATTATGAAATTACAAGAGTTTGATATTCAATGGTAAGTAGCCAAGTTAGTTGGAGAATCTAGTCTTTCCGAGCTCATAGCTAAAACCTTAACTTTGGAAGGCATCATGCATCTAAAGATCAAGGGTCTATACATCTTCACATACTAGCTACTAATGAGGAGAATGATATTTTGTTTGCTCCTAATCGATTACATGATCCATGGTATGAATATATTATGTTTTATTTAACCTTTCATCAGTGTCCTTTAGACTTACCTAGATATAAAAAAAGCTTCTATTATCTAAATGTTCTAAGTTTACTTTACTTAGTGATGAGTTGTTTAGGAAAATTTTTTGAATAATATAGCATAAATTCTTGGACCAAAGACAAGCCAATGAGACTTTAAGATAGCTACATGAGGAAGGACATATTGATTATTGCTCATTATTACATAAAATTATGAGAGTAGTTTACTATTGGGCTACTATGATTGATGATGCTTACAACCTAGTTAAACTTGTGTACAATATCAAATGTTTAAAGGGAAAGATTCCAAAAGTTCAACTCCTTTACAACCTATAGTAGAAACTAGACCATTCACATAATGGGCTTTAGATTTTATAGAAGTAATTAAACCATTATCAATAGCTTAACATAAGTTTATCTTAATAGCTACGAATTATTTCACATGTTGATTAAAAGTGAAAGCAACTAAAACTGCAACATCTTATGAAGTTATTCAGTTTTTCAAAAACAATATAGTTTCTAGATATGGATATCCTTATGTCTTAGTAGTCAATAATGGACATGTGTTTATATCCATGGATATTACAAATTGGACTAGAGAACATAACATTATTATTAAAGATGTAATTGAGTATCATCCACAATGTAACATGCCCATTCTCAAATGTTGTTGCTGCATAACAAAGATGGTGCCTCTTCATAACAAGTGTTATTATTATTGTAAAAAATCATGAAAGGGCATGTTCTAATTGAGACCTAAAAGGGCATATTGTAATAATGGATGTGTCTCTTGAGGTGACCTTTGGGGGTTTGTCCTAAGGCATTGATACTCGAGCTTGGAGGTCATGTCGGCATGGAGTACTAGAGCCAATAAATATGAGTCACGAGTGTTGAGTGAAGTGAGACAAAAAGAGGACTGGCCATCCCTTTCTGGTCAAGTTGTAGGTTTAATGGTGGTGGTACTGTTGGATTGCCTCTAAGGGGATAGATGTTGAAGGAAGAAAACCCCAAGGAACACTCTCAGAGCATGATCCAAATACACCATTCCATATCAATAAAACATTCTTTTCTTTCTCTTTTTGCATTTTTCCTATTATGTCCTTTACACATAATGTCGAATGTTACATATATTTGACATTTGGTATATTTTATTCTTACACATAATGTCTTATATAACATATATTTGATGTTTTCTGTGACATCCGAGAATGGGATGTCACACTACACTCAAGGTAATGATTTAGTGAAATCATCCAATACAATTATATTAGATGGAATTAACAAGATGATAACTCAAAATCCATAAATATGGCATGAATACTTAAAATGGGTAGCAGGGGTTGATAGAATTCATTATAAAGAATCAATCAAAACTACACGATACAACCTAGTGTATGGACAAGAACCAATTTTACCAATAAATTTACAAATTTCAACACATCAGATTTTCTTAGATTATCTACCAAATGATGAACATTTAATTTCACATACATATGACACTTTAAATTTAGAACTTAAAAGGGTTGAAGTGGTTAAAAGTCTATGTAACCATCAACAAACTATTAAAAGATGATTTGATAAGAAATATGCAACTAATGTTTTTAAGATAGGTGATCTAGTTCTTAAAAGAGATAAAGCATGTGGTTACATAGGCCCTCAAAATAAGTTTTCTCTTATGTGATCAAGCCCATATCAAATCACAAATGTCATTGGTTCCAATGTTTACAAAGTTGTTGATTTGCAAGGTAACAAATTATATAGAAATTTTAATGCATTGTATTTAAATCATTTCTACTTAGGTGTCCCTCATAAGCATTTGGTAAATCCTTATTTGCATGTTTTCTTTTCATTTTTCATGCATTTCATTTGTACAGATTTGCATTTGCATAATTTCATTGCATTTTCATCATCCTCTCATACAAGTTTAGTCTATTATTGTTTTCCCCTTAGCATAATGATTTCATCTATTTGTGCATTCCAATATGATTTTGATAATCATTATTATCATTTGAGTAGCTAGGCATTAGACCATTATAACACCATTCAATGATAATCCAAGTGAAATATTTTATATATGATTCCTGTTATATCATATTACTATTATATAAAATCTCCTTTATATGAAATATTTCAATGATTCTGTGATTCTTCCCAATCATTTTCAAGGCATTGATTATCATGGTCATGTGACTATAGAACATATGAGGTTGGAGAATGGATAGCCCTAATCACTAGATGATCTTTAAAAAAAATTCTTTTTCTTATTATTTTCATAAGCTCTAGCCCTCAAGTGTGATAATCCACAATGGTTCTATGAGCAATAGGACGAAGTGAGTTCCTCTTCACTTTAGTACCCTTGGCCACCCAGGAGACCTACTATGATGCTGCCTAGTTCAAAATTAAAGACACATGCACGAGAATTGAACTACAATGTGAGCAAAGTTTTTGAAAGGACCATGTTCATTGGTAGTGCAACTAATTAGACAAACTCTTATTGGAATTCCTACCTTAAGAATCAAATACGTCATGAGCAAAGTTTCCTTCAAAAAAATGAGGATCATATTCATTGGCACTGTAATAATTTCTTTAGTGTGATGGGTATGGTAGCAATCCTTACCCTAACCTTTCATCCCTTTTGATCCATTTTCCCAAAGATAAAAAAAGGGGAGGAAAATATGTTCTCATATATTTTCCTAATTTTTCACTATTTATCTCATTTTTCTTTACCATTTTATTACCTTTGCTATTTTCCCCTATTAAAAAAAACCTAAGTTAAAATCTTGAAGATATGACTAGCTATGATTTAAAGAAAGCATGTCCTCTTCATGAAGTTTAGTATAAGTCTCATTCTCAAAGGTGTCCTTTATACTAATGACTTTTACCTTTGAAATGATTAGGAATGAAGTCTTAATGGTAAATTATAATATATACATATTTTAAATTATAATTTATAAAGTTCGTCTTGATTAAACAAGGTGGTATGAAAAGGTGACCCATGTCTAAGTGCCCTTTTAGATCATATGATTATTTTAATCATCATTGATGTTATAGTCCATTTTACAATGTTTTGCATCTCTAGTGCATGTTGTGATTTCATGATCATATTGATTTCCTATGTCTTGGATATTTTCTTTATGTTTTATATATTTTACCTATCTTTGTGATTTTTATTAGATTAGTAACTTTGTACTTCCATGCAACTCAAAGTTTGGGGGTAAATGTTGATCTCAACACTCCCATGTTTAGCATGGGGCTAAGATTTGATGAGTTATGTATATCACTAGGTCCAAGATTCATGATTTCAATGCTCATTCACGACAGTGATTGCTTTTGAAAGTTAATGGATATACTAAATAAGGAACTTAATACATAAGAGATAAGGTCATATCATACTTAAGTTAATTAAGCTTAAGTTGGTTCAAGTATCCTCTTCTAATCTAGATAACACGTCACGTTGGTGGAATATGAGTGGACAATAAGAACAATTTCCTTTAAAAGAAATAAAATCAAGCTCAAACTAGTCTTCAAGATTAGTGTTCAAAAGCCTGTTACGTTAATGATTTGCTTCGTTTCTAAAATAGCCTCATTGGATATGCTAATCAAGTCGGGCCATCATTAGTTACTCTCCCATTTTCTAGCTGATTCACCCAGTACATGACAGAGCAATATAGCAGCAAAACACATCGGCTAAAGACTTGGTATAAAACAGTAGCGTACCTTCACCAACAAAATCAGCGAGAATAGTGGCATGTGCAGTAGTGAGAATGCAAAAATAGTAGACAATACTTATCTTGTGATGATAACAATTTCAGCGAAATTTGGGTTGACAAAACCATGGTTTCAACGCTGGGATGTAGCGTAGGGATGTAGCAGTGATGTTTATGCTCATAATGCTAGTCACGATGGGCATGAATGTTGCCAAATATGAATTATCAACGGGTCCCCATGGTAGAAAGTGACTCAAATCATACGCAAGTTTCATGGAGTGATTTGGCGCCACCGCTTCTATTCCACACTCATCTAGATTTTGAACAAATACCAAAAATGCTACATGATTCACCCTTCTTTATTCCATGTCTTTTAAGAAAATCATCCCTATGCTGCCCATTAGTCATACCTATGAATATGTTCCATTTTCTTGGTTATCCACCCTATGAAGTTTCAATCAATAGGTTTTTATTTTCCCTGAGTGATAAAAATTCCAAAGCAGTTTCAAGTTTTCATTTTTCAGGAAGCTTAGCAGAAAACTTGCATGTTGTTGTAGGAAATTGCTGGTCATTTTCCACTAGAAAGTCACAACGTCCTAGCCACGGACAGCCTTGTGCAACTGTTTCAGCAAAAATTTGTGGACTGTGATCCCAACAGCAATGGATGTAATGGTGGTTTAAGAATGGAGGAATAGCCTCTGAAGATGACTATCCTTACCAAGATTAACAGCAAACTTGTCCTTCGCTAATCACAACAGTGGTATAAATTAGTGGCAACCCAGACGTCCCTAAAAATGATGACATTAATCTAATGCATGCAGTTGCACAACAGCCAGTTTCTGCAGCCATAGATGGAGGGAGTGATGCCTTCTGATTCTATAAACAGAAAGTTTTTAATGGTGATTATGGAAATGATATGAACCATGAAGTGGCCATCGTGGATCACAACACTTCAGCAAAAGGTTTGGATTACCGGATCATGAAAAATTCATGGGGAATAAATTGAGGAGAGTAAGGATACATTGAAATGCAGTGAAACGTTGAAGGCAGCGGTGGACTTTGTGGCATTACAATGATCACTTCTTACCCTACCAACTAAATCTAGTTTCTTTTAACCTACCAAAATTATTATTAAAAACAAAAAGAAGGAGAGAGATTTTGTCGAGCTTGCCTTAGCCAATGTTGCCCCAACCTTGAAGCCTACTCTTCCTTGCTATAGCCTACTAAAAACCTGCGGTGATCAAGCACAATGCTTAATACCCAATACGGGCCTGTACAATCACGTGCTTTTATTTTATTTTGTTTATTATCTTTTTCTTGGAAAGTAATTATTATTAGTTTTATAATCATACAATTTACTATATTTTATTTTCTTAAATATGTGCTCAGTTCCTAAACGTTTAGGCTACCTTATGGCAGTTATGCAATGATTCCAGTTAGTGAAATATTTAGTTTTTCCTTACTCTCTCAAATAAAGAGTTATCCTGTTTCAGTTTTGTTTTGTTAATTGTTGTATGTGTAGGTACTATGGAAAAGATGGAGGGAGCCAAAAGGGTTGGGAACTTGAATGGCTAGGAGGAAAGAAGTTTCAAAAGGTATAAGGGAGGTTTGGTAATAGGGGATCATTAGGATGAAAAAAGTCAACAAACTTGGAGGTCCAAATCTCATTTGGAGGAATCCTTATTTCCCCATTTTGACGCAATTTAGGGGAAATCAGTTGCGAGATTCTACAACTACCTAAAAAACTTCCCCAAATCGTAATTATCATCCTTTCTCATTCCTATTTCTCCTTAATCATTTTTAGACTAGTTTATATTATTGCAAGTTGAGGAAGAAGATATAGACATAGAGTTGTACTTGAATGAGACATTTTTTACAAAACTGTCAAAAGCAAAGAAAACTCATTGTGAAGACCTTCTAAAGGAAGTGTGTCTAGGCCACCAATGGCAACAAAAATTCCTAGCTCAATTCAGAGCTACGTCTTTCATATTTTTCTATATTTTAAATAATCATGTTGTTTCATACCGTACTGTGAGTTTATGATTTTGAGTTGGATTTTCCTCATTTATAATGCTATTTAGATTTTAGCAACTTTGTCTCTTTAAAGTTGTATGATTTTTTTTTAAAAAAAAACTATTTAAAACAAACAATCTTTCATTTTGGTACTTTTGTAATCTATTTTTAATTTCATTTAAGTGTCTAATGAATTGAGTTTTTGTTGGCTTCAATATTGGGTATATGATATTAAGGCCTCGATATTGTAGCATGTGCTACTTTGTCATATATGCGATATTGCAAAATGCATGCTTGCCTATAGATACAACACTTGGATGCACGATCCAAGCCCATCTTTCCATTAGTTGTAGCTAAGCTCTTATAGTTTTTCCTTATCAAAGTTAGAATATTGTTTGAGTGCCTACAATAGGAGTGAAAGAAGTACACGGATTTTTACTTGAGCACTGATGTACCTGAGCATATCAATGTGAATAGAAATAAAGACAAGCTTTTCTAATCAAACCTTGCAACACTTGGAATAGATCAATGTTTCCTTATGCATTTATTATCCATACAGTTTACTTTAATGAATTGTAATTAAATAATTAATATCAATTAAAAAAAACATAAGTACGACCACTTCAAGCACACATTAATGCTTGGTAATCCTAGTAGTGCCTAACACTCGATAACCCAGTAACAATGTTGATGAGACACAATATGCACAAGCCGCGATATCGCGTACGCGATATCACATCGTCCCCTGGGATATTGCATACGCGATATCGCGGTCTGTTGCCAAATCTATAAATAAGAGGCGGCACTCCCCTCATTTGCATATAGAGGTTAGAAGTAGCGAAGCTCTGGCAGATTGATCACCCCAGAGATAGAATATTTTCCATGTGCCCGCAATAGAAGTCCCCCAAGTGAACGGTTCTTTATTCGAGCAGCTTTGTACCTGA